>JALIZH010032626.1:0-12306 GCA_030522465.1 Rhipicephalus appendiculatus
GCACCCCCCGCTGATCGGCGTAACCTAGCAGCCCAAATTAGTAGACGCCTTTTGTTCTAAGAATATAGTGCATTGCCGGGACAAAACACACGGCCCGCGGACCCTTTGCTAGCGGCTCGCGCCTTCAAGCAGAAAAACCTTGCGAGTTTGCTAAATAGTATTTGCATTATTTTCTCGCTTACTACGTATAATAGCTCTTTGTTCAGTCAAGCTACAGAGACGGAACTGGTCTCAAGTGTTTTGTGCGGGTGTGCGAGGCACCCCATGCGCTCATGATAAGTTGCAACATCAACGTGAAAGGAAAACTCCATATTTCACAATCGGCGTCCAGATTTTAGTAATTCTGAAAATCTGTATCCATAAGTTTTCCGAGACCTGACGTCAAATGCCCTTCTGGAGTGACCCATGCAGGAAAGGATTACTTTATTCCTTCAAGAGGCAACGTTTGGTGAAATTTTGATTCAAACTCTCAACCCCCCCCCCCCCTTCCCCCGGAATCCACCATCTTCACTGTCCTCCCAGCGCTTGTGGGACTAAATTTCGTTACTGCAGCCCGCTAGTTGAGGTTTGTTGGAGGCCCCTTCTATACATTGTGAGCATTATTTATGTGCTTCATCTTCTCATCTGTATCATCTGTACATACTCATCATCAGCGCTTGGGTTTTGATTGTGGGGCTCATACTCGAGTCAATAAAAGAAGAGTCTTGAGGGTTCTAAACGGTGCGTCACAAGTGGTGGAGAGTGCTTTCCGGTCCCTGCATCCTCTCACGCTCTCAGACACCCTCCAGCTTCGCCTAGAACACATCACTGGAGCTCCGTTCAGGACGCCGCTTATACCACCTCCATTCGGCAATGTTGCAAGACCAGCAGCCCAGCACAGCAGCTTCGCCAATGCTCACCCCGGCAACAAACCCTTCTTGACTGGTCACCAGCCCTCAGAAGGATCCACCGATGTTCGCTGGGCTTCCTGGTGAGGACGTTGAAGATTGGCTCGAGGAGTATGACCGTGTGAGTGCCATCAACCACTGGGATGAGCCTGCGAAACACCCACGTTGCGTTCTACCTCACAGGCGTCGCAAAGACATGGTTTTTCAACCACGCGACAGATTTCCCGAATTGGACCTCTTTTACACTTCAGCTACGCCAGATTTTTGGCAACCCGTCTGTGCGTTCTGATATCGCGAAGAAGAGGCTTGCTGGACGCGCTCAACACACCGGCGAGTCTTACACTTCTTACATTGAAGACGTCCTCGCCCTCTGCCGTCGCGTGGACAGCTCAATGGCGGAGAATGACCGTGTGCGCCACCTGCTCAAAGGTATTGGGGCTGTCGCTTTCAATGCGCTTGTGGTGCAGAACCCCAAGACCGTAGCCGATGTTGTCGCTACCTGTCAGCGCCTTGATGAGCTTCAGACCACACGGCTGCAACCTGATATGTCTGACCTGAGATCAAGCAACAACACAGAGCTGCGTGCATTGATCCGCTCGATCATCCGAGAGGAACTCCACGCACACACTTCGCAGTGCCATCTTGACATTCGTGCGACGCCACCTGCTACCAATCTACGTGACGTCGTGAGGGAGGAACTGGCGTCGATGACAGGCACGCAGGTTCCCAGCCCGCATCCCGCGCCAGCGCCAACTTATGCTCAGGTTGCTGCTATGACAACACCGCCCCAGCAAACACCACTACAGCTACAGGCGCCGGGAGTACACGGTTCGCTCAACTCACTCACACCACGAGCTCCTGCGCAGCCTTACAACGCCTGGCGCACTCCGCGGCCGATTTGCTTCTATTGCGGCATCCGCGGCCATATTTCAAGATTTTGCCGGCGCCGTCAGCAAGACGAAAGACGAGGCTGCGGTGGCTTTGAACGGGACAAGTTTTACACCCCCTGCACCGCAATATCGTCGCCCGTACCAGACCAGCCCACGTCGGTCACAGTCTCCGCAGAACTTCGGTGCAGTTGGTAGTTCCCATTTCCCGCGTCCTCGCTCGCCTTCACCGATGCGGCGCTCCTCTTCCCCACTTCGACCAGCTGCTTCGACTCCTAACCAACGACTGGAAAACTAAATAGTGCAGCTTCGGGAGGGAAAGCTGCATATTTCGAACTGTCTGAAACTCCTCCGGACCGCCCGTCAAATGTTTAATCAGTGTATGTTGAAGGTGTACGGACAGAGGCACTGGTGGATACAGGCGCATCACTTTCCGTAATTAGTGCAGACTTGTGTTCCCGTTTGAGAAAAAGTTAAGACGCCATACGATGGACCTCCCTCTCTTTCGCTGCGCTGACGGAGTTTTTATTCGTCCTTCCAGTGTTTGTACAGTGCGCGTTTCTATTGATGGCATTCTTCATCATATCCCGTTTCTTGTGCTCCCTTCGTGCACTCACCCACTTATTTTGGGATGGGATTTTCTTTCTTCAGCGTCAGCTTTCATATCGTGTGGTCAGCGAGTAATTCATATGACAGAGACCGAGATCATCCGATGTCGACTTCAACAGCTTGCGTTTCGTCGCTGCCGCTGATTGTTGCATTTCGCCAAGAGATGAGAATATTATTACGCTCGTTTCTGATTCCATCGTTAACGGCGACGTGTTCATTGCACCATGCGGTCGCTTCACCCCTACGGGGCTTACCATCGCACCTGGTCTTGTGCGGTTTACTGACGGTAGAGCGTTGGTAACCGCACTTAACCCAACTTCTTCGCCAGTGATGCTGCCCCAGGGCACTGCTGTGCGTTGGTTCGCTGACACCGAGCCTTTGTCGTTGGTTTCCCTTCACGCAGGATCACCGCCTTTGTCTGCCTCAACTGATCCTAAGGCTACCACCACTGCTTTAAATGCTACCATTAATCCCCACCTCACTGCTGAGCAAGAGAGACCTTTTAGACCTTCTTCAAAAGCACAGCCTTTCGTTTGACGTGCACTCCAAGGTTCTGGGACGCACGTCCGCTGCAGTGCACCGCATCGAAACCGATGGCAGCTCCATTGTACGCCGCCGCCCATACCGTGTGTCTTCGGCGGAACGACAAATCATTGAGGACAACGTCGCCGACATGCTCAAACGTGACATCATCCGGCCTTCGTCCAGCTCTTGGTCATCTCCTGTGGTCTTGGTCCGGAAAAAGGATGGCTCTGTACGTTTCTGTGTTGATTACAGAGCGCTAAATAAGATCACAAAAAAAGATGTATATCCGTTGCCACGCATCGATGATGCCCTCGACTGTGACGCACCGTTTAGAGCCCTGAAGACTCTTCTTTTATTGACTCGAGTATGAGCCCCTCAATCAAAACCCAAGCGCTGATGATGAGTATGTACAGATGATACAGATGAGAAGATGAAGCACATAAATAATGCTCACAATATCTTAATCCAGAGCGTCCTGCGTGTCAACAATAGTTGCTCCTTCGCGGTGACACGGCTAAGATGGCAATACAATGCACTACGCCTTCTTTTGCAGAATATTTCTTACGGTATCATGTGCTGCTCAGCAGATACAGGACCGCCAGGGGGTCCGCAATGTTCACACCGAAGTGTCTTTTCGACTGCGAAAAGCAATTTTAGAAAAAAGCCCAGGATCATTTCCGGCGCAGCTAGCTCTGGTCGGCGATACATCACAATACGAAAATTTCGGGGGGGGGGGGCTGAAGCCCCATACCCCCCCCCCCCGGCTACGCCCGTGACGTAAGGGTAAGTTATCTGGTCATAAGGCAAAACACAGAGCAAATAGTGTCGGCGCTTACCACACATGGCACACATTGTATGTATTGTAATAAAATTGCGTTACTGTGACCATTGAATCAAACAGAAATGTCACAATTTGGCGTGACTTGGCATCACTTTTTATAACTGACTAACACAAGCAACGTGTACACTAAAGAACCTGCGTATGTGCGAAGGAAACAAGAAACGCTGCAAATATTAGAGGTACGCTGTTGATTGCTTAAATCTATCTGTGGAAGACGCTATTAACGCCGAATAAATGTCCCGAGAATAACTTTCCCAGTAGAACCAAGGCTAATTAAACGGCAGTGCACTTGCACACCACTCTCTTGTCATGAGCCGATATTAGTATAGCTGGCGTTCACTTGAAGCGCACTCGGCATGCACTCGCCAGCTCGGGAGTCCTTTATAGCAACAAGAGCCTATATACGAAAACTATTTTTCGATAAAATTTCGCGCTAGTGCCAACAAAATGATGTCACGTGTTTACCGGATATTGCATCAAATGCGCTTTATTTTTTGTTCCAACGGAAGTGTTCCCTCCATACACAAATGACGCTTAGCCCTATGAGCAGCTGATGAGCAGCCATTTCCTGAACGTCTGGGCTTCTACGGAAGCTTCGCTACCAGTTACGTTAGCTTTGGTGGCCCCTGCATGGCTCCGCACTTTGCTAAGCTGGCCGCGCGGTAGCGTGCGCTTATCTTTAAAAGGATCAGCATGCGGCGTACAAATGTATGAACCTTTCTGCGTGCTGGCCTGAAATCACAGACAGCGCGAAGATGCAGTTTCGTTCGCTGCAGCGGTTATTTCCTAACGCTCACGTTTTGTTCAGTAGCGCCCGTTTGGATGCTACAGTATTTAGCTGCTGGGATCCCGTCTTATAAAATTTCGGTTTGTGGCTATCACACGGTCTAGCGGTTATAGCGCTGTACTGCTGACTCCCGAAGGTAGCGGGATAGAATCCCGCCCGCAATTTCGATGGAAGCGAAAATGTTTGAGGTACGTGTACTTAGAGTTAGAGGTGTGCACGGGCTCCGGGTAGCCCGAAAGCCCGCCCAGCCCGGCCCGGCCCGCGGGCCGGGTTCGGGTATGCGGACGTCTTCCCATCTCGGGCCCGGGCCGGGCTCGGGCTACTTATCTCGGGCATCGGGTGGGCCGGGCCAGGTGCAAAGCCCGCATCAAACCAAAAATATAGACGTTGTGCCGGAATTGGTTTCTAGCACTTACCCACTCATCGCCTTTGTGATTATTTATCCATGCAATCATCCTTCTGACCTGCATGAGAGATACTAAACTTCTGGAGGAAGAAGGAGTCTAATTATTCCAAGATTGCTATGCTTGCAAAAAAATATTCCCGATTCCGGCTGTCAGTGCGAGCAGCGGACGGAACTTCAGTTCGACGGGATATGTGATGCAGGAGCGCCGCACTTCACTGATGTCCGAATCACTGCACACCTTGGTATTTTTACGCAATTTGTAATCTTTGTATACAAACTAACATGTGTCGTTTGCATATGTTTAACATTGATATGTTGAATGAAATGCCACATGATAAAAAATGATATCTTGTCTCCGCAGAAAACTTTCATGGTGTCGGGCCGGACCGGGCCCGGGTTTGTGTTTTTGTACGTCGGGCCGGGCCGGACGGGCTCGAAGCCCTTTATGGCCGGGCTCGGGCGGGCCTTCGACGCAGTCAGTGGGCCCGGGCCGGGCTCGGGCTTGAAAATTAGGCCCGTGCACAGCTCTACTTAGAGTTGGGTTCACGTTAAAGAGCCCCAGGCAGTCGAAATTTCCGGAGCCCTTCACTATATGACGTCCCTCTACGTGGTTTTGGAAGGCGAAACCCTCACAATTATTTGTTGCTATCGCATTCAATGCACTACCCTTGCGAAAAACTGCGCCTTCGAACTTGTGCGCATAGCGGAAACAATATAAGTCGAAGGTCTCGATATTGTTCGGGAGCTTACAGCCGAAGGTCAGCTGCAGTTGCCACCAGCCATCTAAATCCCGAACAGACACTCCTAAACCTTTGATTTAAAACCGAGTATGCAACCACCCTGCACAATGGCGGCGTAATAAAGACCAGCACATACATACAGACAACATTCCTATTTTATTGTCACTGCGAAGAAGACACTTCACAGGAAAGGCAAGAACATTTATCACAGTGTACTTATAAAATCATCCTACCTTAAGAAAACCCAGAAACATCGCAATAAAAATACGCTCTAGTCGCATAACCTACTCTGTAAAATGAGTGCAAGGTAACTGGCCGTTCAAACACTTCTAAAATCAAGTAAAATATGAAGCAGCGCTGAATTCGCTCGTCAAATGCGCGCCTGATATAATGGTAGGTACGCTAAAGGTGAAGGCCACAGTTAACGTCGAAGACCAGCCTGGTCACAGGTGTCCGGCAACTAGACGGCCTTGTACTGATGCACGTCATCGTGTCAAAATAGTTCACGAGACTTCAGGTCCTGACGAAGGCGCACCTTGCAATTTGAACTTAGATTTCTTTTTATTGCCACAACGAACCCGTAGGAAACGTCAGGTCCTAGCGCAGAGCAATACACGGACGGGAAGGATGCCACCAGCAGCGTCCCGTGGCTAGAACTTCGACGCTATACTTTGGAAAATCTTCCATACTACAAACGACAGAAATAAGATGAAGCACACCAGAAATATTGCAAGTAAAAATGCTAGTACGCCTGTCCAAACGCCCATTATTTCAGCTTCTAAGTCTGGCTTGCATGGACCAACGGTGACAACGACTGGCTTAGGTACGAGCTTGCGATGAATACTTGGACGGGCATCTCGGTGCCGCTTGGCCGTCATCAGTGCTTGAATCGTCCTCCGTAATCTGGGGCTCTTCTGAGCGCACCCGCTGTGACATACGCCTCATCGTAATAGTCCGCTCATAATCTTTGTTACCACTTTCCCGAGCACAGGATGCGCCGTTAGACCCAGGCGTGGCCTTGTCAAACGTGCGCTGTCTAAGGCCAGTTCCATTGCAAACATTCGCCATGAAAGAAGGGATACATGATCCGGGAACAGATTCGTCATTACTGCCATTGATTAATGGATTCTTCACCGGCACTTGGGATCCCCACCTTGCGTCATTACGCGTCGGGACACAGGACTGGTCATCCTGACTGGGCTTCGTGGCCTGTGGTGAAGCCATCATTGGACCTTGAACGAACTTGGCGTGTCCTACCCGCAAGAGGTGCTGGTAGTGGGCGAGCTAACGGAGGGTCGACGTCGAGGACAACCGGTGCGTTGATGATCCCTCCTTGCAAATGTCATTCAAGGGCTCCGATAGCACGTAGGGGAAGTGGTCCTAAACAAAAAAGGAAACAGCGGCGCTAAAGAACAAGGAATTGATAGTAAACATTCTGACCGCTAGGAAATGGCTGCACTATATTGTTTAGAACTAGCGTATGTGCCAATTTCAACTCGTCAACGCTTAAAAATGCAAAGTTCGATGAACTGAGAAGTTTTAAGACAACTTTGACAAAGACATAAAATCCGCGAAATTATTGGCTGTCATATTCCACATTTCGTAACCAAGCAAAGAGGAAACGTGCGCCGGTATCGTGGCGCTGTCACCGCCGCGAAAAACGGCGAGCGCGTTCGTTCGTACTCAGCAGATCAATAATTTCGCAGCCAATAAAGCTGATACCATCAGCAGCCTAACTGCCGGAAACAATAAGTCGCAAGATTGCCGACACGAAGATTTCATGCGATTCAGATCCCCGCTGGAGATCTTTTACGCGCCGCACTAAGTGTGCGTCTTGCTAAAACGTAAGCCGCAAGGCACACGACCTGTTCTACGTCAATAATGTAACCACTTGTATGAGCTCCAGGTTAGCGTGGGCGAAGGCTAAGTTATACTGCACATACTTTCGTTCTGGTCATTTTGTGATGGAATGGGATAACAACTACTGGAAAATGCAGGAAGTTCAAACCTTTCCGTACTCACCCAAAGAACGCCCACGTCCGTTTGCTCAAGGCCGTAAAAGCGAAAATGAAGGCGACGCAAAACCAGACAGCTTTTATAGCACGTAGCATTTCATTTATCGGGGTTAATCAAAGATAGCATGAGTGAATCGGCACAGCTGAGCCAGTTGTATTGCTGTCGATGTAGTTATCTCTAAAGTGCACTGTACTATAGCCCTTAGATACATGCGCCCGAAGCTGCTTCTTCTATGCTTTGCCGAATTCGGAACCGCTCTGCATTATTCGAAAATTATAGTGTAACGGACTTAGTGAAATAGCGTGCCATGCGTAATAGAGGGATCGAAATGCGCATGTTTACGCTAAACGACCTGTAGCGCTTACCGTGCGCACGCTATTTCCTAGATTCACCATTCCTACCGTTCATTAATGGATTCTTCACCGGCGCTTTGCCGTGTTAGCGTGGTTTAAGTGGTGCACGTAGATCAAGGCGGTAGTTTCGGAGGCCCGCTTCGAACTGAAGTTGGCTTTGCTGTTGGAGTATTCACTTCGTTCGCAGCGAATGGCTGCGTTAAATGGCTTCGCTTGCCTTCAGTCAGCTTCGTCGGCTGAGTGTTACTGATAACTCAGCGGAGTTTTTGAGATAGCTCCACATTTCGAACTTTCTTAGGTATAACAAAAAGATCGGTGTAAAGAGATCTGTAACAAATAAATTTTAGCCTTTGGTGCGTGGTTCATTATTTGCTTTTATAATTACTAAAAACGTTGAACTATTGCTGCATGAAGATACACAGGCGAGCAGCTTCATTTTAAGTGCGGAGCACTTTAGGCGGCGAAGCTGTCGTATGTTGTCATATGTTGTCGTATTGTGTCGTATGTGTAACGCAGGCTAAACCACATGTAGCATAGCCAGCTGTAGCATATTGAGCGCGCGCTCGCGCCTACGAGAAGTCTTCTTCCTCTTGTTCTTCGAGAACCTTGATGATGACATAAAGTGCGGAAATTACTGCTATGGCTGGGAAACACAGCACAAACCACGTATAAAAATTTAGAGAGGAAGCAAGCGAGAAAGAGAAGGAGAGATAAAGAAAGGAAAAGAAATACGACGAAAAGTACTAATCGATAGAAATAAAGAGAGAAAAACACAGAAAGAATTGGAAAAGAGAACAGGAAAGAAAGAGAGGAGGAAAGAAACAAAAAATATGGTTGATCCCTCCGTCATAGGAATTGGTATAACACGAAAGTGAAACGTGTCCTTACAGAAGTAGTTGAATGTTTACTATACATTTGTGATGGGGTTCTTAAAAATGAACTGATAGAACGAGTACGTTGCGTTGGGGTCGGCAACGTTCTGAAGAAAATGGCGAGGCTCTTTTCTGTATTCTTCCCACTTTATGGAGAAACATACGAACATACGACACACGATGACGGGCACTGACAGTAACAAGACAGCTTACAACCTATGAAGAAAACTCAAAGCAAACACACACAACTTCAGTCCTAGCATACGTAAAACAGTCTCACCGGTGAGTGCTAGAATTGATGCGGGGAACGTCAACGGAGACCAGACTTTAGCGCAGGAAAGCTGTCGTCGCAGGAATTCGGAGAGCAGCCGGACGACGATCCAATGTAGGCGACGATGGAGCAGGCAAGTGATGACGACCTGGGTCGACGAAGTCGCTTCGGCTTCTGCTGGAGCGTGCGGACCAAGGACCACAGCCGAACACCCGGGCCCACGTCCGGTGGTGTTACTGGTGGCTGTGGTGGTCTCCCGTTGGCTCCCTGCACCCGCCGTCGGAGCTTAAGGCCAAGCGAAGCAGACCGCTCCGACCCTTGACCTTTGCCAGGCACTCGGGACGAACCACGACCGTGACGCTGGCGAGCCGTCTTCCTCCCAGCTTCCGCTCGCTCGAACACCACCTTACCAACTGCGTGGCACTTCACGCGCACGCCTCTCTCCTTCATGGCCTCGTGTCCCAGCCCACCGTCGTCTTCGTCTTCGTGCAAGTTTTGCCACCGCGCTTCTGCCTTACGATTTCGTCTGCTATGTCCATGTCGGCCTTGTCACGACACCATACACGACACTCGCGCACTTCTCCCATCACAACATTGATATAAGAGAGCTTGCAGAATGTCTATTGGTGTTTGGCAGTTATAACACCGTTTAACGTGGATGCATCCACGTTGACGCTTGGTGGTACATCTGTATCCCAATGACTAACGTCCATGATCAATGATTAAACAAACCCCTGCGGTCATAGATGCTTGTGGTAGCTGTACGGTGAGAGCGGAATCAGTGAAAGCAGTGTGAAAGCCAGAAGAACATCACTGATTGGACGCTGAACTTGGGCTAAGGTAGCCTACTCGCGGCATGTTAGTGTTATTGAACAACGCTGTCCGACCAGAGGGAAACACAACGCGCGTCTTGTCTTCTCTGTTGGCCGGCTGCGATTTTTCGCCGGGCGAGCTAGGAACGCGAAGTTACTGCCACGTCAAGCTCTCGCGTGTCGCATAGCGATTTTTGGTATGGACGGATGCTATGAGCGAGGACGATGCTTGGGGTAAGGTCGCCACCTGGCAGCGTGTTAATGCGTCGACAAAATTGTACTTTTCCTATTCCAAACGCGCCGAATGGCACGGACGCGTAGAAACAACGCTTTGAAGGAACTAATCGTGCATTTCACGGTCATAAGGCATTGTTTCACTTTAAGAAGAGCACTCTGAGAGGACAGTGGTAGATGTAAAAGGCTTGTTTTTAAAACATGCAGTGTATGGGACCGTGGCGCAGTGGATAGCGTGCCCGGCATCTCTCCTCGCGGACCTAGATGTCGATGGTTCGACTCCCGTTGACGGAAGCTTTTTTTTTGTTTTCTGATTATCTGTATTTTTTTCGACGTCATTTCCGTGACGGAAATACGTCACTCAAATCTTGGTGGACCCCGGCATAAAACACTTTCGTGTTAAAAAACTGGAGAGAAACAAAGAAGGCCGCCTAGCTCCGCACATCTTTTCATACGCCAAGTTGTAAACAGGTTCTTTTTTTGTTCCGCTACACAAGGGATCCTTTCCTTCGTACAGTGTGCCAACTGAGACTGAGGCGTGCTTTACCTGGTTATGTGGTTAATACGAATCACATGACCGGTGCTGTCTGCGGGTATCTTAAGGAGGTTATTCTCAGTATACGCTTTTTATCTGTTAGATTTTCTAATGAATATCTGTTTTCAGTGACTCGTAAAAAGCTGTACAAAGATGTGTGTGATGCTGTTCTGCCTGAACCTATGTACCGAGCCATGTACACTGGAGGCCAAGAGCAAGATGTGCTTAAGCGGGTAAAGAGAATGCAAGTGGCTCCTTCCACGAAGTCCTTCTTTTTTAAGCTTCACACGGGTACATTATCTGTTAAGACATTTCAAGAAGACCGGGGTTTTTTCTTACCTTGGGGTACAAATTGCCTTATTTGTAAAAAAAAACCAGAAACTATAGACCATGTTTTCTTACATTGTTGGGAAGGCGTATATTTTTGGGACGTACTTCAAAGAACCATAAAGAAGGATTTACCTTTAAATCCACATGGTATAAGATTTCTGCCAATAGATGATGAGGAGGGATTGCCTATTGACTTGATCATGCTAAATGGCCTTCACTGTTTAAGGCGGGCTCGTATGGCAGGATTTTATCGCGATCCAGATGCACGGCCCGCACGATTGTATTTTCGAGAGTGTATAGCCAGGTTTGTAGAACTTCAGAAAGCTCAGGAGTGCGTACCTGAGAGGTTGTCAAGGGTTGAACCCTTGGCAGCTCTCCGGGAATTTTACACTAGTGTCTGCCTAGTAAGACTGACACAGCTTGTTCTTACTTTCATATGCTTTCTGTTTGATGTACATGTCTAAGAACAGGCAATAAAGCAAAACAAAAAAAAAGACCGTGGCGCAGTGGATAGCGTGCCCCGCATCTCTCCTCGCGGACCTAGAGGTCGATGGTTCGACTCCCGTTGACGGAAGTTTTTTTTTGTTTTCTGATTATCTGTATTTTTTCGACGTCATTTCCGTGACGGAAATACGTCACTCAAATCTTGGTGGACCCCGGCATAAAACACTTTCGTGTTAAAAAACTGGAGAGAAACAAAGAAGGCCGCCTAGCTCCGCGCTTCGTTCAGGCTTGCCACCACTACGGCGAAGCTGCCTTAATTTTTTTCTTTTCACTTTTCTTTTTTTTTTGCGAATTCGTACTCCTCTAGGTGACGCCACAGTCACAGCTTGGGCAGGTTAACGCTATCCCGCTATACTAAAACGCGCTGTCCGCAACGAACGTTTGCGGCACGGTATCGCACCGCAAATCCTTGACCGATACAACGTTTGTTTATTAATGAAAATAAAAAAATAAAAAAACGGGAGGAAGAATTGTCAAGGGTGTGTTTCCCCGTTCCAGTACACCAGTGGCCGCCGCTGCTCGCCCGGCTTCATCCAGGAGACCCCTTTGTGTCTTCAGGTCAGGCCTTAAGCACCGCTATCTCCCTAACGCTAAACTATAACAATATCTGAGGTTTTGCGTCTCAAAACCACTATATGATTATGAAAGACGCCGTAGTGAAGGGCTCTGGAAATTTTGACCATCTGGTGTTCTTTAA
>JALIZH010032627.1:0-10226 GCA_030522465.1 Rhipicephalus appendiculatus
CGCAGGCATGCATGTACAGTCGCAATCTTTTTGAGAGTGAACACAGGAGCGCGTGGCTTTCTGTGCTACTAGCGCCGTCAGGCGACATGGCACAGTATATGCGCGCATGCGCGAGGAGGGTAGCTTCTCTTGGCGCGCATCACGTCATCGAAGTGCTCACGCGTCGTCTGCTAGCTCATTCCCGGCCTCGGTGGTGATCGTATTATGGTGGCAACTGAAATTTGGATGCTTTCAGTTCAAACGGTGTGCTTCTTAAGCTTGGCGTGTCACCTAGTGTTCGTGTTTTCTTCTTCCCGTGCTCTTCTATAGTCGCACAACGAACAGGCAAAAAAGAAAAAGAAGAAAGCAAACACCCAAACTGGTATTTGGTGCACGTTTGACAAAAGACTGATACACTTAAGGAAGTAGTATCAGTAAACTGGAATAATTTTGCTTGCTCTTATATTCGTATTTTATCGTGTGCCTCTTTGAAAAAACAATGCTGCCATTCTGGACGTTAGTGACGAGTACAGCCATGGCGGAAAGTTGTAATGAGCTCGAAGATTCTTCCTCTTTTTACGAGCGGGTATACTTAGAGCTCGTCCGCAGTCGCCGCGTGAACAGGGTGTCGCACCATGGCTGCTCTTATGTATATTCCAATATATTTTCACAAATGTTCACACCGGGCAGCAGAGCACTGTGACCCTACCATTTCCTATGTGCTCGTTCAGAACTCTTGCATTGTGTACCGGCGCTAGGCCATGCGGGAACTCAAAATGTGTGTCGGGGAAAGCGCCTAGCGACAGAACAACGATGATCTTGGGGACGCCAGCTAAATATAACGTACATTCAGGTTTATTCGAGCATCGTGTGGGACGTAATTCCAAGTTCAAAATTCTTGCCATTTTAAAGCACATGGCTTCTTTACTGCAGTACGCGTGAAGCAGACGATACGCGCTTGCTTGCCTGACGCAATGCGCGCGACGGTAGAATTCTCGCACGCCGAACTCACTGCGCATGTGCAATGATTCTCGCTGCTGCCGCTTAACTGCGCTGGGAGCTCGGAAAGCCACGCGATCCCGTGTTCACTCTCAAAAAAGATTGCGACTGTACTCTCGTTCATTTCGTCGTTGTGCTTCGTTAAACGCCGCTTATCGACAGGGCGGTCGACGCTCGCGCGTTCAGGTTAAAAAAAGGGGCGGCTGTACCTTGTTTCCGTGTTCATCTCTGACGCTCCGTTCGCTGCAGAAGGGAACACAGCAACACGACAGCATTGCCATGGCTCGCCTACTGGTCAAATCCGTACACAGAAAACCACGCAAGAGAGATTGCAGCGAGTCAGAACTGCCTGCGGCGATTATCGCGTACTCGTATCAGCTGCGCGCATCGCCGTGGGTGAACAAAACATGGCGGAAAAACATGTTTTCGGTTTCATTCGATAGGTGGCGCTGAATTTTCTAAAGGGTCTATTGTCGACAAATCATGACATCGTCATAAAACCAGCCGATAAGGGGGGGGGGGGGGCATTGTCATTCTCGACGCTGTTGATTATATTAAGGAGGCCGACAGGCAACTTTCAGACGCCACTTTTACATAGCTTTGCCTTCCGATCCAACCAGCGAATTTAAATCTAAGCTTAAGGACGCACTTACGTCACTACTAGAACTTGGTAAATTGAACGAAAACACAGTCCGTTCTTTGATACCACTCACTCCTGTAGCAGGAAGATTTTACATTCTTCCTAAAATTCACAAGCAGAATAATCCTGGCCGCCCCATCATTTCTGGAATTGGCACCGTCACCGAAAACTTATCCCGTTACGTTGACTTCCTCATTAACAAGATTCCAGCCACATTTCCGTCATTCATCAGAGACACCAATCATTTTCTTCAAGAAATTTTAGATCTTAATGTTCCATCTGGTTCAATGCTAGTAACGCTGGACGTGGCATCCCTATACACCAACATACCGCATAAAGATGGTATTTCTGCAGTTATAAAGGCCTATGAAAGAAGTTCCCCTTTTGATAAACCTATCGATGAAGAAGCACTTGCTACTGTTTTGAAACTTATCCTTGAATTGAACAATTTTGAATTCAACAACATTCACTACGTACAAGCTAACGCGGTACCCCAATGGGCACGAAGGTAGGCCCTAACTACGCCAATATCTTCGTGGGCATTCTGGAAGCCGAATTTTTAAGTATAAAACCCCATTTTCAACCTCTTTACTATAGACGCTTCATTGATGATATTTTTCTTATCTGGACGTATGACGAAGCAAGTCTGCTTGGTTTCATTCATGAGTTTAACAATTTCCACCCGTCTATTAAGTTCTCCCACCATTTTTCGCGCCCCTCTGTAAATTTTCTTGACGTAACAGTCACTATTTCCGAAGGAAATCTTGCCACAAAGCTGTTCCGCAAGCCCACTGACCGACATCAACTTCTGCATTTTCAGAGCGGCCACCCGCGACATTGCAAAACAGGAATTCCTTATAGCCAGGCTCACCATTTTAAACGATTATGCTCTGACCGTACAGACTTCATTGAAAATTGTAACAGGCTCAAAAGTTCCTGGTTGAATGAAAATAACCGGAAAAAATAATCGACGATGCCATAGCCCGAGCCGACCAGCTTAACCGCGCCGACATTCTGAAAGGCAGTGAAGGGAACGATAGCTCTGTTCAAACTAATCTTGTTCTAACATTTTCATCATCAGCTCCAAAGGTCTGCTATATTAAAACGGCACCACAACATCCTAACCCAAAGTGATCATCTTAAAAAAAATGTTTCCTGAGCCACCTCGCGTCGTTTACCGACGGTCAAAGAACCTTCGCGACATGTTAACGTCATCTAAAATTGGTGCCCGTAAAAATAATGGTTGCGCCCCTTGCAACAAACCCCGGTGCAAAGTGTGTGTACACATGCAGACAACACAGAACGCAGGAAGTACGTCTTCGGACTTTAGTTTAAAGATTTGTGGCAAGTTTGACTGCGACACCTACAATATTGTGTACAGGGCTGGGCAAAGATACTTTGAAATTGTATCGCAATACGATACAAGATACTCAGGCAAGAAGTATTGGAGATACAGATACAAGATACTACCGCAACAATTGTATCCGATACGATACATGCCAATTGTATCTTAAGATACTTCGATACATTCGCAGATTTGTTGTTAGAGACCCCGATAATGTAGCGACGAACGCCTATACACAAAAAGTTCTGTTTAAATGTTTTTTTTTTTACGTTTGACCAGTGTAACTGCATTTTAATGAAATGTCTGTTATTATCTCAAGCGTTTTGTACTTTTTGATCAAAGTACATTAGTTTACTTCCGAAGATCTCGTTAGGGTTTCTTTTAGCTTATCGTCGAAGCGTGGGCGTGTAGGTTAAACATTGGAGGGAACACAGCGCAAAAGAAGACGGGGACAATGAAGGGGGGACGCACAGGCAGCGCTGACTTACAACACTTTGTCGCGCATGTCAGTGGCATATGCAAGGTCTATCCAAATAGGTCGCGAAACTTCGGGCGAAAAGCGGTTCAGAAGCTATTGCCAGCGACATCAGCATGGGAAGTGATGGGAGCTGCGATTGAAGCGCGACTATGTTTGGAGGGAACAAGCACTTACACTGAAAAACCAAGTTTTATTCAAAGGCAAAGCAATCGTGATGTTTTACAAGTGACATTTATTTCCGCAACAATATTATGTAGGTGCAACAAGGGAAAAAAGTTATGACAGTGTTTTATTATTACGAAAAATCTTTTTTCTAGCGCCCTCTATGCACGCCATTATTACTCAGTGCAGCCCACGGTGGTGCAGCCTAGAGCACTGCACGGGCCTGAATTTTCGGCCCGGGCCCGGCCCGGGCCCGGAACATGTTTAAACTTACCCGCCCGAGCCCGGCCCGGTGACTAAGAGCGAGACCCGGGCCCGGCCCGTACCCGAGGAAAAAATTCGCCTACCCGGCCCGGCCCGGCCTGACCGCAGATCGGGCCCGACAGGGGCCCGATCCAATAATCTAGGTGGTGTTGCCCGAACACGAAATCGACAACAAGGTGTTTTAAGTAGCAAATGTATACGCTTTTCTGGCGCACGCTTCGCTAACAATTACACTTTGACCTGCAGTTTTTTCTTGTAAAAAGGGGACTCACGGTGGAAACAGCTGAGCTGATATACTGGATGCAATGAAGACCAGTCTGGTTAGGAAGAATCATTGAATAAAAAGACGAGGACACCGACCACAAGAGAATAAAAAATGCGTTGACGTTGCGGAACCCAGAATGGAAGCCTTGTTCGCAATGATCGTGAACAGTTAAGGCTCCCGTTCTGGGTGTCGAAACATCAACCATGGGGATCATCAAGAGCGTTTCGCTGCAGATATTGTAGCAAGGAAAGCGACTTGCAGCATGAGTTCAGTTTCAATACAGAGCGCAATGAAAACAGAGGACACAAGGAACAGAACGCTGTCTTCCCTTTGTTTACATTGCGGTCTATTAAAATTTAAAGCATGCTCTAACGACAAAGCCAGTCGTGCATCCTTCCGGATAGCGCCTGTCTTCAGCACCTCGCCACAGCAAGAGAAATAGACAAAGAAATCAAAATTCATTACGTTCTTGTGACTGCACGAACCTAGACAAAAATTATAATGAACCGCGCGCACGAGGTGTACTTTTATAAATACCTAGAAGCTACCGAAAGGAAGAAAAAAAATATTTGTCATAGTATTCTTTTCATGTGTCATATACACTATAGCACTGTTTTGTGGCATAATGTACAGCTTGTTTCTTCACATGTCATAGCACAAGAAATCAAATTATCAAGAGATACCGGCTTTAAGCACGCCATGCGCTGTTGCATACCCGTATGAAAATGGGGATGTCCGGGAAATGTACTTGCTGTTTCCTACTAATGTCCTACGTGACCTTTATGGTTCCTCTTCCTTTATGTTACCTGCAGGACACTACTTCATGTTTACGAAACCCTTCCTCTTCCTATGGACGGATTCCTTCTTGTTACCTGTAGGATGTGTACTTTATGTTTACGGCAGGATGTTGCCTGGCAGCGAACCATATGTTACCTGCAAGTGCACTTGAGTTCATACGTTGGTAACCATAGGCGTGCGCACGAGGGGGGGCAGAGGGAGCGGCCGCCCCCCTTAGACACCTAAGAGAGGGGGCGCAAAGTCTGGCCCGAACTTTCGCCCCCCCCCCCCTGCCCCCCTTGAAGGGGAACCCTGCGCACGCCTATGTTGGACGCACACACACACACAAACACACACACACACACACACACACACACACACACACACACACACACACACACACACACACACACACACACACACACACACACACACACACACAAGCGTGCGCACGAGGGGCGGCCCCCCCCCTCCCGGTCACTTAAGTGGGGGGGGGGGGGGGCGCAAAAGTCTTCTCCATACATTGACTTAATAGGGAAGGGGGGGCGCTACTCATAGGACACATACAAGACGGACACTTGAGGAGACATAAAGGCGGCGGCCAAATTGCGACAGCTGGGATACATACAGGACGGTTACACATCGGATACATACAGGACGGTCACAGATGGGAAACATACAGGACGTACGCTTTGAGGAGACAGAAAGTAAGCGGCCAAATCGCGACATCTGGGATACACACAGTTTGTGTCCTCATGCTGCCTCGGGGGAAACTTACAGTACACTTACAGGACATCACCATTTTCATAAGGGTAACATATCCTGCCGCGCTAAAGTTTCTCGCACTGCTTGCGCTAGCCGCAGAGGAGTACATCTGCCTTGCGAATTGTGAAGGCGTCGCCAGTCGTTAAGTTCCACCGCTTGAGCAAATTTAGGATGTCTCTGCCGATTTCTGCACAATGAACATAGCTGTCCAGCTCATCGCTTCATTTCTCTCGCTCCCGAACGTCATGCCGCTCTTCAATGTCAAAACTCCTCTTTGAGGGCTTCTCCTTGATGTTTTCAGCAGTGTACGTTATGCATGTGTTGCACCGCGTTCTATCTTTTCTTTTCATATTATAATGGTGTACGCCTTCCTAACGATGTTGTACTAGTAGAAGGTGGTTATTGGACTATGCAGGCATACGACTGACAGGAGGTGGACGAATAGATATCGATCTATTTTCGGGGTTTGTTCCAGTTTGGTAATGAAGGCGCGAATAAACTTTTCCACGCTTGCTCATATGCTTCGAGGTCAAGGGACATCAATCACATGGCACGGAATTCGTAATTGTGTTTTTTCAAGCCAGACATTTCGTAAGCGAATATACTTTGCCCGATGGCTTGTTTAATGGACCTATGCTATTCGTGGACATTCCTACGCTGTTTCGGCAGTATCGTGTATCTCTAGCACTATATAGCATAGGCGTGCGCACGGGGGGGGGGGGGGGGGGGGCAAGAGAAGGGCGCAAAATCGGCCCCATACATTGACATAATAGGGAGGGGGTGCGCTGCGACGAACCTTCGCCCTCCCCCTTCCCCCTGAAGTAGAACCTGGCGCACGCATGCTATATAGCGCTGGGGGTCTCAAACACGCGCCCCGCAGCCCGCACACGACTGCCTTCACCCCATTTTTTAAAATTATTTTCTTTATAAGTACGTCCTCAAGCCAAATAGGCATGACAGGTCTAAAGCATTTTCTTGTGAGACACCCCATGTGTCCACCATGCGTTGATACATAACCGTGAAAGAAAAGTCTATATTTCAGAATCGGCGTCCAGAATTTAGTCATTTGGAGATAGGTATAGATACGTTGTTGGAATCTCGCCACTAAATACCCTTCAGATATGACCAATATATGAGATATGGGAAAGGCATTTCAAATGGCAAAATTAGGTGACATTTGGTACAACCTATTCCCCACCCCCAACCCCCCTTCTTGCCGGCCCTTGCGTCCCCACCCCCTCCTACCCGGTCCTGGCCCTTGCGGGAGTAAAGTCTTGTTAATGCAGACCGTTAGCTGATGCGAGTTTGAGACCCCTGCTATAGCGGAACATTACGAAGGCTCAGACGCCAACAATGTGGGCGAACAAAGCAGGCTGTGCATGTCCATCTCGCGTGACATGACCACTGGGAGCCGTGACGGAGCCACGGAAAACAAATATCTTTTTAGGGATTCTATGTAACGAGACTCCGTGCAGTCCTTTCGTTTTAATGGAGGGCTAGAATATTCAAGATCGTTTCCCAGCTTTAGAGTTCTTGCGATGATAAGTTATAAATTTATTATATTACTTTAATTACTCTGATCACAGAATAACATTTGGGATATAAAATTATAAAGAATGCGAATAAAGCCCAGAATAGCCAGATGTTAACTATGAAAGCATCTGGTCTATATTCACTTTTAGCTCGCCCATTTCAGACGATTTAAATCAAGGAGCCCTATATTCAAGAAGCAAAAGAAGTTCAGTAGTCATCCAAGAAAAAACTCCAAATAGCCTGCCCCAGATAAAAGAAGTATTTTTTCGAGATAAAATATGAAACATATACAGTGAAACCTCGGTGATACGAATCTCAGGGGGACCACAAAAAATATTCGTATCATCCGAAATTCGTATCACCAGAAAGCATGGAAAATTAGCATGCGACAAAAGTAAGATGGCGCACATTTTCATTTCATGTTTTTCAGGGCCGCAGCAACGTCAGGAAAAACTCAGAATGATTGTCAGTTAGGTTTTTAGATGTCAGCAATCATACCAGCAACCGTAAATGTACGTCCCGTACGCGCATGTTTGATGAACCAGGTGCGTTGTGACCCGCGACAGCAGTAGCTCCTTCCAAATTTTAGAATGCTTTTTCGCATGAAAACGGAGTACTGCGGCGAAAAAAGCGCGTTGACGCGATAGATCAAGGCCGCAAAATATCAGAACCACACTGTAAACGCAAACTAGCCGAATTGGGCGTTTTAAGGGCTTAATACTACCTTCGCTTGGGACCGTACTCCCTTAGGGGAGTATTAAGATCGGTGTAATAAAGTTCTGCGTCCTCAATTTTACTTCCTTGAGAAATTATGGGGATAAAAGGTGGAAGAAAGGAGGTAAATTCCCGATGTGACGCCATTTTGTCAAATGGAGTTCAAGGACAGAAAACTCCTATTTCACTTTCTCGGGCATATCTTCCCTTTATTTTATCCGAAGCTATTGTGCCTTCAGTGCTGGCGTGCATGTATGCAACTGCGCGGGCGAAAGAAGTGTTTCTCAAAGTGCTTAATAAATTCATGAACGTGCTAATCAACGATTTCTTCGTCTCGTCGACTGATGCACATTGTTGTACGGGATGCACACTACCGCTGGGCTCGGGTTCACGATGCATTTCGACCACAGAATTACTTCGCTTATGTTGTTTTACCATCAAATCGAAGTTAAACTAAAAGTAGGAGCGTGTACACCCTCGATGTGGCCTATCGGCACGCATGCACAGTCAGTATACCCTTTTGGATGACGAATTGGGCACAGGCGGTGTGCCTCAACGCACGGAATAAGATCCGGAGAAACGAAAAGAAAAAACGCGACTCTCCTCAAGCGGCTGCTCTGAAAGGAACGAAGCGCCTTTGACCTTCGAACGGCGGCGATAAGAGCGGGACAACCATCGCACGCATGCGCGCGCGGAGGGGAAAAAGAAAGCAAAAAAGAAAGAAACGCGGGAAGAGAGCCGCGAGAAACGCGAGAAGTTCCGAAATGACAGCGGATGTTACCGCAGGCTGGCCCCAGCGGCGTGCGTGAGTGATAGCGAAGCCGTCATGGGATAACGTCGGTTTTGTGAAGGAAGCCTTTCAACTACCCTGCTATGCGTCGATCATGTGTGCACATTTCATGCCGGCAGCCTTACTGTGTTCTCGTCGCGGGACGTGAAATGTGTGGTTTGACGACAGTGCAACATGCACTGCGTGTGCAATGGTGTGGAAATGGCCAGGTGACTCAAGCGAGCAGCAGCTGATGGGCGCGCCGCGTTCGCGGCACATTCAGGAACACAAATGGTACGTAATACTTATGTTTCCTCTGTTTGCGCGACCTTGTCGCTTGGGCAGCAGTAGGTGCTGTTCTGCACATTGCGTCGCGTCGAAAGTGCAATGAAAAGCGAAAAAAGAAAGGCCATTAAGCTCATATAACAACGATGTGTGATACGTGTTTCGAATTGGCTGACCGCTTGGCGTGGGCAGCCAATTCAAGCGAGTGCGCCTTAAAACTGAATGTTTGTACGACATAATTTCCTTGCTTGCGATAAAGCATGAATGAAGCAGTGCTTCCAGGAGTACACACTTAACAACAAAAAAAAAAAAAAAAAAAGACAGCTGTTATCACGCTGTCATGTGGTAACACATGCATTAAGGCCAGATTTGTTTTCTATTTATTCTGTTCTCATGCGCAGATTATGAGCAAGTAAGAATACTTTTTGACGACAATTTTGCATTGTGCACTTTGTCCTTCTCCAACACAAAAAGTTAAATTTCATATCAAGGCGCACTGACAACATGAGCTTGTATACATTTAGCTAGAAAGAATAAGTCATTTAATCACACCTTATGATGGCCATATGATGGGTAAGACATGTGCTTAGTTACAGTGTGTTTGCTGAAGCACATGCATTTTATGGTATGGTCACTTCATTAGTCACATATCAGCACTAGAGCTTGCCAAGGTTACATGTGCATATTTATGGAATTTAGGAGATGTGTCACTTGTGCAAGGCTAATTTAATCACATTGATATGAGTCAGTTGAATCTGTTGAACCTCGTTGTTGAATCACCTTGTTCCTTCCCTCTGGTTATTTTGTTTTACTTTTTGTTGCCATAGTGTTTATGATCAGCACACAGTATTCTGACTGTTGAAACAATTTCTGACAAGGTAAACAGGCTGGTACTTTGTCCACGTCTTCTATTGTCGTCATTACAAGTGCACTGTTTAATTTTGCCATGAATCAATACCAAGTCGCCCAATCTTCAGTCCTAAACAGAACAACAGAACAGCTATGGTTGATGAAGAAGCTAGTGTTCCATGTGTTGTAAGTGATAATAACTGTTGGTGCGTAACATCCCAAAGCCACCACACGATTATGAGAGGCGCCGTAGTGGAGGGCTTCGGAAAGATAGACCGCCTGGGGCTCTTTCACAAGCACCTAAAGCTAAGTACGTGGGCCTCAAGCAGTTACGCCTCCATTGAAATGCGTTTAACTCCAAGGTTAATCATACTAAAATTTGCACCCCTTTACACTACAATG
>JALIZH010032628.1:0-17838 GCA_030522465.1 Rhipicephalus appendiculatus
CTGCAGTTTGTTTCCGAAATAAAGTGTCTCGTTTCATTCTGCACAAAACGTTAACTGTTTCGCACAAAATCGAAGCACGGTGACCACGCGGTAGACGTCGCTTTGCGCGTTGGTTGACTTAAGACTTGCAGCAGCGGATGTGACGTAAGCGACGACACATTTTTCCATCAGGGCCACTTTTACGTGGCACAGTATTCGAGCGTGTCTACGAGGTGCCAAGACAAAAGGCCCTTTTAGAACACCTTCCTATGATCGTCGCTTAAGCCGCAATCCTAGAAGCAGCTGATGGTGCATTAATTGGCATGAACGGAAGGCAGCGCTTAAAATTTTCCCACGGAGTGCTCCTGCGAGATGTACAGCATGAAGGACTTTTCTCTTTGTCAGATGCAAATTATCTTTAGTTATCACTTCTATTCGACAGTTTCCCAACTATTATCAAGGCGAACAACACACCGTGGGTCGAAAGTGATGATAACGGAGAAGAGTGAAATAAAGACGTGAATAAGTAGTTTTGAAGGTCTTGCAGGTTTTCATCAACCGAAAACAAAATAAGCACGCAATCACGCAATTAGTACGTTGATGAAAATCACGCCGTTGGATGTCATATGAGCACGCCTACCATAGGCTTGCCCATGGGGGGGGGGGGGGGAGGCGCAAAGTCTACCCCATACATTGACGTAATAGGGGAGGAGATCGCTGCGATGAACCTTCGCCCCCCCCCCCCCCCTTTCCCCTGAAGGTGAACCCTGTGCACGCTTATTATGCCTACATGTGCCTCATTGACATTTTGATAATTAGGTGAGGGCTTGTCCAGTCACAAATATATTTATGACTAACTAATTAAAGCTCATTAACAAAAACCTTAGTAGTGGCCGCTCCAGTGTACCGGAAACACTATGTACTAAGTTTGCTTGGCGTAACGCCGTTCCTCTTTTTAAAAATCTTGCTGCGTGATAGTTGGGACACCCTGTATATAGCATGCGAGGTCATGAGACGGGACATATGGCTTCTTGTAAATATAAAAAATGCAGATGTTCTGTGAAGATGGAAACTGGAAGAGATGCAAAATTATTGAACACGCGGTGTCGCTGGAGTCTACGTTTCGACTAGCAGCCTTGTCTTCTTCAACGTTGCAGACTGGAACAATGGACGAGACCGCTTGCCGAAACATTGTCTTCAGAGACTCCGCGTGTTCAGGAATTTTGCATCTGTTCCTGAAAACTTGTAATTTTGACCAGCAATTGAGTAAACCTCCGCTTCCGTCTATTTCCTTCTGTTTATTATCATTCGGCGAAAGTGAGGTACAAGACGGCGGCGGCTGCCATTGCCGAGGTCAAAGCACCGTCAAAGGTTACCTTTTCGAGGCTCATTAGATATGACGCAAAATACGATGTAAATTTGTGTACGGTTGTTATGACGTTAAATGCGGGACCATATTTTAGAAAGACCCCTGGCATAAAGAACAGGAGGTCAGTGGAAAGCAGAGGAGCTACAAGTTGGTGCATGGAAGCATTCTACCGGTTCTTTTCGCACAAAAAAAAAAGGGGGGGGGAGCCATTCCGTGTGGCACGAACTGTGCGAGTGGTCCAGGAAGCGTGGGCGTTTCTGTCACTGCAACAGTCCATCTCGAGCCGCGTCTGGGCAGCAGTCGTGGTTGACATTGAGAGGAACGTGCCACGTTGCCACCAATTATCGCGCATCGCGCAGGTGCGAGGTCTCCCACGGAAGGGTTCTGTATCACGACTATGTCTATAGTTAATAGCGTCACTTAACCGTATGCACGTCTGTATTTGTTTCCCTTAATGACTTTCCAAGCTTGCAGGTGCGGAAATACGGCGCAGGCGCCCATGTACGTTCGTATACGTGGAGATAGTCGTAGCACATACGCATAAGAGCCAACACCAGTAAGCAATAAACCTTTACGATTCATCCGGCGAACAAACCTATGAGCATACACATAACATTAGCCGTGAAAAAGAGGAGCAGTCGTGATGGAACAGTGCTGTTTAATCAGAAACCAGATGTTTGTGGGCATTCACTGTACCGAGATGGTTTCAAGCAATCCCGGAAAACGGTTGAATATTCGGGTATTTCCGAAAACCGAACGCCGTAGTCAACAATGTGAGAACAGCTCCGCAGGTGTTGTCAATTTGCCAGGTAAACGTTTGCACATAGCAGAAGAATATAATAAATGAAGTTGACGTTTTAGGATAAGCAGGTTTTTAGGCGTTATCTCAAACGTTGTTCTTGGTGAGAAAAAAAAAAACGTGTGCAACGTGATCACGGGAACAAGAAAGACACAGAAAGGAGCTTAGCGGTGTTCCACACTTTCATCCAAGAACAAAATGGATGATAGAAATGGAGTACAAGGAGGGACGATGGTAAAGACAACGACTGTGCCTGTATACGTGCGGTGAAACGGTTTCTAATGGCTATTCTGTTGCCATCCGCTTACCTACATCAGACGGAATCGCAGCGCCAGCCCTCCTGTGTCACAGAATTCGAGCCCAACACTGTAATTATTTACTTGAATACTTTCGTAATACGCGTCAAAACAGAACCGAATACGGGCCAGCCTAGTTCTTACGTGCACTTTGCTCGCAAAAAAACAAAAAAAAAATTGTTTTTTGTTAGCCGCATGGTTCCGCCCACTACACTAACGAGGTAGCAGGAGAGAGAGAAAAAAAAAACAACTTTAATAAACGTAAGGCTCCCTGGTTACTACAGGTGGAGCCCCTTTTCCAGGGCCCCACTGGCAATTGTGATTCGCCGGGCTTGGTCAAGCTTCGCAAGCCCAGTTCACAGAGACGCGCCTCCCACGACCAATTTACGTGTCTTTAGTTAGTGCTGCCTCGCTAACAAAGCAGCAGGAAAATCTTGGCTAAGAGGACCGCATCTCGTACGGTTAAAAAATTGTGTGGGTGCACAATATGGTAAAACGAATACAATGCAGTCTATTAATAACTTCCACTGCCACCTTGTACTACTAGAACAGCGTCCCCATCACTCGTTGATCTACAAGGCGGTGAACTGTTTTGCATGGCGCTATACAACACACCCTACAAGCGCTATACTCTTATATTACCTCGAGTACATGTATACATTTATACTGCCTTGTGCTCTGCTCATCCTACAATAGCGATAACGCTAACGGGTCATATCTGTGACTCAAACACAGCCCTTCAGAATATGCGGTTTGCCCTGCTTAATTCGCTGCCGGACAAACACACCATTCGTAGAGACACGGTCACTGGATAGCCGTGGTAGAGGAGAAATGTAATCATGACTATGATGCTCGTGCGAATGCATACGACATAATGTTTCGACTGGAGGCGACCTACCAGGGCTGGGCAGTATCGAAGATACATGTATCTCAGATACTATCTTAGATACTCTTCGGGTATCTTGTATCTGTATCGCGATACGTCTCGCGAAACGAGTATCTGTATCTGTATTTCCGATACATTCAATAATGTATCGTGTATCTTAAGATACAAGATACTGCTATTGAAAAACCACCCTGCGAAACAACAAACGTCGGCTGAACTCTGCTTCTCAAGCTGATACTGCTGCCACTAAGCCACCTCAATAAAGCTGACGACAGTGATATTCATTTGTCTTTCCGCCAGAGTGTTCCAGTGAGCATAGGAAATAAGGTCTATACGCGTCTTTCTGGTGGAGCAGAGTCACGTGATGGCGCTCGAGCCATCTCGCCAACCAACCGTGCGAACATCTACGTGCAGCCGACCTTTTGTTTCTCGATGTTTTCTTTCTTTTTAGCGGTGTCGGTGCCATGAACCTTGTTTGTAGCCACGCTACTGTGCTGCGTACTCTAATGCGTGCGGCGTCTTTCGCTCAAATTGGGTTGCGGCTACAGTGTTCTTATTGGAAGTTCGTCTTGCGTGGTGCTTTGTTACAAATCCTCAAAAATGCAAGAATGGGGTTGCTTTGCGTCTCGCTGCTTTCACACAGAGATTTCACAGATCTCGTCGATGTAAGCTTGACTTGCACACTATGTTGGCTTATATGCAAATTAGATTATAACAACCATCCCACCACCGGTGTCAATGCTATATGCAATTAGAAGAAGCATTTACGTAACAAATGATATTTTGGTGTACGGTGTCTGTTCTTCGTGCTAAATTATGCAAGAAGGTTTTTAATGATAGCTTGATTGTTAGCACAAGTGGTCTCTTTGCTGTCCTCAATTTGCATTCCACACATTACCTAGGCCACTGTGTAGTTTTTTTTCCGCTTGTTAACTGTTATAAGTCTTCTGTAACCTCCTCCTCTATTCCTTCTCTTACTTATTCGTACTTTTAAGTGTCTGCGTCATTGTTACTATTTACATACCTACATTCCATGTGAGTGTACTGTTCAGGCGATGTTAGGGCAAAGGTAAAATAACGTGAGTGTGCCTAGTGCTTACAGGAACGAAAATTCTGCTTACCATTTAATAAAAGAGCAAAATTGAGTTTACATTATAATAATGAAAATTTATAACAAATCTTAAAGACGTTGGAAAGGGGATTTTAGAAACATAATACCAAGTACTACGGTTTTCTCATTCGAGCCCTTTAGTGCTATTTTCCGTGGGCACTGAGTTTTTTTGTATGTCCTTGACACCTTAGTTGACGATACATCATGCTCTATTTTCATAGCTTTTAGGGGTGCCACTTGTATCGTGTTAATAAAGGGTGTCACGTAACTTGAACCAAATATTTGCAAAGAAGTTAACCTCAACCGAATATAACCAACTATGTGGTTTACCGCCATGTGGATCACATTAGGGTATTTTTATACTGCGGTTAATTTCTTAACTAAGATGAAAAATGTAAGAGTTCTGTTATTTATTTCGGGGCCAAGTGCGTTTCTTTGCGTTTTATAGGGCATTCTAAAACGACAGATCTGATTTTTTGTGTAAAGGTACATGCGACAGTAGTGATTCTTCCGCCGTTTAAAGAGAGCCGGAGAAATATGACCATGTTGCGGCGCTCGTACGCTATATGTATATATTTTGCTTCGAGTGACACAACCGCCAATCGGACCGCGGCGAAATGAGCGGCCGTGGCTTAGGCATCGGCTCCACAGCGCGTCAAAATTTCTGACCGCCACACACGGCAAAGAAACACCATCGTCCCTGAGAAGCGACAAGCTGACGGCCCGCGCGCCTTTTGTTTCGCTCCAAGCGCATTTAAGAGCGCTGCAGTACGACAGCGCATGAGCGCAGTCAAGTGGCTTTATTTGATATTTCGTGTGCTTTCTTTAAAAGCCAGAAAATATTTCCCATGACGAATGTACGCCGAAAAAAAAAACACTTGCTTAGGTCATTTTTAAATGCGTTCTACGATGTGACGAAGCGCACTCTGCCCTAAAATGAATAATAAAAATGTTGCATAATTGACCATAGTTAATCAACCAAGTAAGCGCAATATAAAAATACCAGAACGAGCGCCACGTGTTCGTAAACCATATGCGATTGGTTTCATTCAGTCATGGTTAAACGCTATTTTTTTAAATATTTCCTTATCCTTACGTGAAACACCCTGTGTACTTATTCACAGACATTTTTTATTGCGGAATCGCCTTGCTATTTGACTTTGGTATATTCGCTTTCCTTTCTTTAGGTCCCTGTAAAGTCCTTTTTTTTCTGTGTTACAAAAAAGCAGATAAGCAGGTTCGAAGTTGCAATAGTGTGAATAGCAGCGATATCCTGCGACGCTTTTTGCCACGTAAAATACATCTGGGAAAGCTTCTGGGCGAAGTTCTCTCGGAGAGGAAATGGTAGAAGATTGCACGTTAGTGAATATGCTGCTAACGAACACTTTACGCAATGTAGAACATGAAAAATCACTGCAGTTTTAAGTCCTCAGTGAACAGTGAGCGCTGACTCGGTAGTTATCGTCTTCACATGATGCTTCACAAAAAAATATCGCTACCAGCATTGTCGCTGTTGCTCTACACCTGAAGGTGATGCGGTACTACGAAAACGGTAATACGCTTACGGATAAGGTAAGACTCTGCACCGGTATTTGTGCCATCTTGCGGAGGCTTCTTATTGAAGTTCTTGCAATTAGACGGCAACCCACTGGCTGGTCGCCAAGTAGAGCAGCGACACCCATCAAATACAAAAGTGTCAAGTAAACGAATGCCAATAACTTGAGTCGGAATGAAACTAATATACATTAAACAAGAAAAAAATAACTTTCGGGATTCAAACATATATTTTATTAAAATAAACAAAGTTGGTCGAAGTTAACACATTTTCAAGCAAACACTTCTGTACATAGGTATTTGCAGCGTCATTATATAGATCTATAATAGCAAATTTACAAATGTATCGAAGTATCTTAAGATACAATTTGGAAGTATCGTATCGGATACATTCATTCCTGAAGTATCTTGTATCTGTATCTCCAATACTTCTTGCCCGAGTATCTTGTATCGTATCGCGATACAATTTCAAAGTATCTTTGCCCAGCCCTGCGACCTACGAAGCCCATGAAAGATACCGGATGATTCCAGTCGCATCAACAACTTTTGCACAGCATGGCATCTTAATTTTATTTCTTGAACTATCAGATACTCTTGTAAGCTGTCTCCTTTCCTTCGAGAGCGTCGCCTACATAGCGTTCATCCTTCTTAAAAGCTGCCATCACTAATTTTTGATCACTTATGAGATCGTCCTGGCCGGTTCATCAGCATCATCGCCAGCATAAAGTGACGTTGTGCGCGTAGTAGGTTCAGGCTCTTGCTCCTTCGACCACCGACGTGTAGTCACAGGTGGGGTCATGATACATAACAGCAGCAAATAAAGTTCACTAAGGTTTGTTGTTTGTCCTTGTTCCATGCGCTGTGAAACTTTGAAAAATAGCAAATAAAGGCCGCCTTAGAGTGGCTGCAGTGTCGAAGGCGAAGAGGAGGAACTCGTGCTGATTACTGGTTGATCCGCCGTCAAAACTACGGATCGTCACCGTCACCTTCGGGCAATCCAAGGGGCCCATGATGCCGCAGGCGCGTACTCCCTGCCTGTTCCAACGTGGGAGCGGCCCGCAGGGGGGTCGGGGTAAAACCCGGCTCTCCTCCCTCGGTGTTCAGTAAAGTTTTTTAAATGCGAAGCATTTCTTAGCGAACTTCGGCGACTTTGCGCGTATCTATCTATCTATCTATCTATCTATCTATCTATCTATCTATCTATCTATCTATCTATCTATCCATCTATCTATCTATCTATCTATCTATCTATCTATCTATCTATCTATCTATCTATCTATCTAGCCGCCTACGACTTTGTGCTCTCCCGGCCGTATCGTTAATGGGATTTATACCAAATTTGGTACGGCATAACATGACTCTATGACGAACGTAAATGGCTGGTCATATCATGAAAATCATGACTGACTTCTCATGAAAAGTATGATCTACAAGCCACGCTCATGGTGCGCTCGCGGCCGTTTAGTTAGCTTGATATACACCAAATTTGGGATTGAGTGACGTGACTGTATGACGAACATAAATGACAGGTGGCAATATGCAAATAATGACTTGTCATGTGCGACATGACTTCCATGCCACGCTCATGGCGCGCACGCAGCCGTTTCGTTAGCTTGATATGCACCAAACTTGGTATTGAGTGACGTGACTGTATGACAAACATAAATGACAAGTGGTAATATGAAAATCATGACTTGTCATGTGCGACATGACTTGCATGCCACGCCCATGGCGTGCTCGCGGCCGTTTCGTTAGCTTGAGATACACCAAATTTGGTATTGAGTGGCATGACTGTATGACGAACATAAATGACAAGTTGTAATATGGAAATCATGACATGTCATGAGCGACATGACTTGCATTCCACGCTCATGGCGTGCTCGCGGCCGTTTCGTTAGCTTGATATACACCAAATTTTGTATTGAGTGACATGACTGTATGACGAACATAAATGACAAGTGGTAATATGGAAATCATGACATGTCATGAGCGACATGACTTGCATTCCACGCTCATGGCGTGCTCGCGGCCGTTTCGTTAGCTTGATATACACCAAACTTGGTATTGAGTGACGTGACTGTATGACGAACATAAATGACAAGTGGTAATATGGAAATCATGACATGTCATGAGCGACATGACTTGCATTCCACGCTCATGGCGCGCTCGCGGCCGTTTCGTTAGCTTGATATACACCAAATTTGGTATTGAGTGACATGACTGTTCTCTTCCTGTCTCTTAAGGTTACACCTATCATTTTCCTTTCCATCGCTCGCTGCGTCGTCCTCAGTTTAAGTTGAACCCTCTTTGTAAGTCTCCAGGTTTCTGCTCCGTAGGTAAGTACCGGTAAGATGCAGCTGTTATATACCTGTTATGCAGCTGTGTATAACGAAATTAAGTGGCAGGTGGTAACATGAAAATCTTGGCATGCGTGTCATCTACAACCCCATTTACATGCCACGCTCATGGTGCGCTTGCGTCCAGTTCGCTAGCTTGATATACACCAAAATTGGTATTGCACGACGTGACCGTATGACGAACATAAATGACAGGTCCTAAGATGTCAAACATGACATGCAAATTATGTAAAGCAGGATTTGCTCCTTCCTGGCTGCTTCGCATTACATCGATTCCCACAGTGCGTGGGATATGCCGGCTTTTTATCTATCTATCTACTGATTGATCCCCATCTTGGTAGCCAATGCAAAATGTCTAGATATATCTTGCAAAACTTTGTACCTTATTTTAAGGGCTCGTTTTTCATTGATAGGTACAACATTAATGAGAGCTAACATACAATCAAGCCAAGAAAAGTATAGGGGATGTTAATTGTAGTAGCTGTGATTCAATTGAGAAGAAATTAAAGTGGACGAAAAGATAACAATCGCCGTCGTGGCTATGAGCGGCGCTGATTAACCCTATGGTTAAGTGCATAGGTATACCCGATAGATTGGACGGGAGGATGACCGCCACCGTCGCTGAATAGGTAGATAATCGGACGCGTTAAGTGAAGGTTGCAGGTTCGGTTCCTGCCGGCGTCAAGTTATCTTTTCGCCCGCTTTAATTTCTTCTCATTTACATTACCATTACTACAATTAACATCCCCTATACTTTCCTTGGCTTGATTGTCTGTCAGTTCTCATTAATGTTGTGTCATGCATGAGGTAAAGATTGTGACGCCATAAATGCCCCTAGATATGGGTCGTATTCCTCTGTTCATGCACCTCTGTACAACATACTTACCTCAGCGAATATCATACACCACCTCGGTCCTCGTGAAACACAAAACATGTACACGAGGCTGTGCCCGTGGTGTCATCCGAATAGATTACGTTGCGCGCTACGGACAAGAACATAAATAAGAAACTCATGATTCACACATGTCACAGTGTGTTAATCGTGCATTTCTTCCTTATGTGCTCATCCGCAACGGGGCTGCGTAAGCTGTTCCAAGTTCCCACCAAAGAGCCCAAATAGAAACTATCGGGCGTGTCCTCCGGCCCCACGTGATTACTGCTACCTCTCTTAACTCAAACAAGCTTCGCGTCAGTTCAACTCGAACGCAACGTTGGATCTGAGCGTTTCCTATGTTTTTTGTCATGGCTACACAGTTATATCACTGCCTGCACTCGCAGCAGTTGGCGCGTGATGCTCAATCTGCGTTGCCTTAAATGGCAGAAAATGACGAAAAAAAAAAAACTCGACAATGCGGAAGTTAAGGGTTTGTCTTGTCAAGCATCCGGTTTGGGCGCGCAATCTCTTCTCGCGCAATAGCACGTGCGAGAAACAGCAAAATAAGAAAGCATCGCTAAACAGCGCCGCCGTATATGTGTGTACAAACAAAGATAACCGTTCGGCCAGATGGGAGCCCGCACCTCGTACATATGCGGAAAGGGGGGTGGTGGGGGGTATGTGTACGTACAAGGGACCTCGCAAGAGGCGTCCCACACGCTCGCAATGGCGGCGGCGGCTGCCATTGCCGAGGTCAAAGCACCGTCAAAGACGCGGTGGAGAGGGCAAGCCGACGCTACACACCCCTGCGTCCGGTCCCCTTTCTGGACGTTCTTTTTGCCACTTCGCTAATCGCTCCGTTGCCGCGCGGCATTTTTCGCTATATTTTCGCTTCGAATGTACGCGGGAATCACGTGACGCGACCGACGAGAGAGAGAGGGCGCGGACCAGACTGGCTTGTCTGGGTGGGCAGCCGTGCATCGGTCGGCCGGTTGGTGTAGGAGTGAATCAGTTGACGGAAGAGCGTACTACAGCGAAGCATCCGGACGGTATCGTCCCGGGGAAAAACACGCCGGTACATTCGCGGGTGTCGTTTTGCGAGCATTCCTGGGTGTCTCGAGGCATCTGAACGGTGAGTGAGCAGCGACGCTCTTTATTTTTTTTTTTTAAAGACGAGAAGGCGTGTGATATTCCCCGACGGGCCGCTACGTGGCCAAACCGCCCCGCCTATTCTTTGCCGGCTTGCGGCGAGCGCCAACGCAGCAGCGGCCAGTCTGGAGCGAGCGTTGTTTTGCGTTCCCTCCTCTGTAAAAATTAGTTAAGTATACACTGAAGTAGTGTTTTCTCGCATAGGTCAAGGTCACATCAGCGAAAAAGCACAATTTTTACGCAAATCGGCACGTAGAAATAAGCTATGCCAAATGTCACGCACAAATATTTTAAAAATGCCTAGATGACGTAGGGCACGAAGCTGTTTGTGTACTAACAGACAGAGAGGACATAGAAGCGAATTGGCTCGATGAAAACCACAACGTGCCGCTGGCGTATAAGTATAAGGTGACTGCGCTCAGCCACATAGCAGTGCGTTCACAGCTCGTGGTTGCGGTGAAAGGTAGAGAGTGTAGCATTGAGAATGCCGCGCCGTAATATGCGAGGAGCCTTAGAAATAACCATCAAGGTGGCGAGTCTTTCGTCCGGAGCCAAGTTACAGAAAATTAGAAGATTCAACGGATATCTCTAGTTGGGAAACAACCTGAAATATAGGACGCTAATCAATAGATTTTATATTTTAAAGACCGGACGTTTCGAAGCCGGGCCGACACTTCCTTCAAGGACTATAGCTCATTTATCATCAAGGTGCAAGACTCACCGCCTATACCTCACCTCCCTCACCCTATTGGTTCAATCCGAAAGGAAATAAGCTCCGCAATGGATGCTAAAATGAAAATGGAGCGATGACATGCTCCTCACAACGACCTGTCATTGGTCACCGGGTTTCTGGGAGCAAAGTTGAGAAGTAAAAAAAAAAAAAACCGCCTGTAGCCATAACCCCGCGCAATAACAAATGACGTTAAAGGTCTGACTCAGTAAAGGGGGGGGGGGGGGGGGGGGAGTGGTGCCCCTCTTAAGATTATTAGGAGGCCGGCCGCCCCTCCCCCCCCTCTCCCTCGCCTCTCCGTGCGCCCGCCTATGCAAATGCCGTCATATCTCGAGCGACGCTGTCACCTGAACGGCTGCCAACAGCGGAGGAGGGACTGCGGCGTTACGGGACAGGGAGAGAAAATAGCGAAGAAGGGGAGATGAGAAAAAAGGCTTTCTATACGCGAGGTTCCTCTATATCTCGTCGTGTCTCGTCACCACATAGTATATACGCATATGCGGATTACCGAGCCCACAATTATTTACACGGCGTCGACTCGTCAAGGACAAGTCAACTGTGAAAACGGCTAGCGCTTCCTGTTTGCGGTTCTGGCAACTGTCGCGGCCTCCAGCTACTTTTATTATAGGTCCGCCCAAGCACGCTCCCTAACCAGCGGAACCTATCTGCTGGACATGTTTCCTCGCTGACGGCACTGGCACGAATAGGACCACGCTGGGAAATAACAACAAAGGGAGTACGTAGAAAACGAAACAATAGGAAGCGAACTGGCTTGACTTTAAAGGAGTTCTGACGCGAAAATTTTCAGTTGTCGTTTGTTGTTGTTGTTGTTGTTGTTGTTGTTTTGCATCAAATGAAAGACCAAGCCCTCAAGAGCCTAGAAAGTGCACTGCTAAGTGGGAGTGCACCCTGAGAAAGTACTTACAGTATGTTTTTAAAAGCTAGTTTCGGTTCCTACTGTACCCTAACGTCACAACACGGTATGGGCTTCTTGTCACGTGCTCGTGCTTCTACGGCCGCTCCGCACCGTGGATCCGTTGGTGACGCACAAGCGGCCATTTTGGTAGTTTTGGCCCCTGACCCGACGTCATCACAACTAGCCATACAGCTGCGTGAAGTGACCAGAATTAGTAATGTAGCCTGACGTCAAGCTAGGGTCTATGTCGGTAGGTGCACCATGGAAAAATTGACTTTAGTATCAGAATAAAATATGTTATCACCATTTGCTGAGCTTCACACTTCCTCGGAGCCGTCGATGTATGCACGGGATTTGTATGGAACAGTATGTTCTACACCACTACTGAACGGAAGCTTCGCCCTTCATTTACAAGAGATTTTTCTGGATACGTGGTGGTCCACCTTCGTGCTCATGGAAGGTTCGTTTAGACGTGTTTCAAATGAATGGTCACCCTGACCAGGTCAAAACCCCCACCGATTATCGCAGCATGTTTGTCGTAACAAAAAAAAAAAAAAGATTGCAGAATAGTACGAATATGAATAAATATAACTGCTCAAATTTGTAGCTTAATGCTGGCCACTTGCGGTAAGGTACAATCCAGTATTTTTTTTTTTTAACGGGACGAAATAAAGGACTCCCAGAAGTAACATCATAGAATACTTCTGTAGTAAAATTTCACGCCCTCACAATACACAAATCGTGAAATACGCGGTAGCAAATGACTCGGGGTTAACCTTTGCCGCCTGTGCTTATCTAATCTGCGTGTAAAAAGCGGCAAAACAAAGGTATTTGCGCACTTCCTCAACAGGAGCACAGGCGCTGATGGTGGAAACTTGGAACCCGCGAATTAGTATGTCATCAACCGACCGCTCAAGGTGCCCTAAAATGGGTCCCCAGCCAGGGACGGCTGTGGGTTCGGTGGAGCAAAAAATTTAAGAAACTTGCAAGCATAAAATGAATGTAAGCTTGCTCAAGGCAGTGTAAATTCAAGATAATTGGGGAAAGGCTTACGTCCTGCAGTGGATAAAGATAGAATGTTGTTACTGATGATGATGAATCTGCGTATCTGCCCGCTGGTAGCGTGCGCTGACCATATACGTTAAAATTGCAATTCAAACTCAAACTATATACAGTGTCCGCCTCGGTGGATCAGTGGCTAGGGTGCTCGGCTGCTGACCCGAAGGTCGCGGGTTCGATCCCGGCCGCGGCGGTCGCATTTCGATGGAGGCGAAATGGTAGAGGCCCGTGTACTGTGCGATGTCAGTGCACGTTAAAGAACACCAGATGGTCGAAATTTCCGGAGCCCTCCACTACGGCGTCTCTCATAATCATATCGTGGTTTTGGGACGTAAAACCCCACATATTATTATTATTAACTATATACAGTACATACAAAACAGTCGCAGCGCGTGAGGTCGAGGCTTATCCCGCTGGCGGCGTGACCTCTTTATGCGAAACAAACGGACCGGCCCGTTATAGTCAATAGGCACAACCTGTCTCGACAACCCTTACCCGGTGAAACATGAAACGTAAAAAGCGTTCACAAAGCCGCTGCTGGCCGGTGTGCTCTTAATGCGCGCTTATTGGAGCATGAGAACGCACAGCAGGACGCAGGCTAAATGATTCTGGTAGGCTGTATAGTGCGAGCGACGACACAAATTTAGCGGATACCGTCGTCGTGCGTCCGTCTAGACGACAGTTCTGCGGGCCAAGCGGGTAACTATACAACGGAACAGATGAAAGAACGCTTTGTTTGAATGATAGGACAATGCTTTGACGCTAATCAAAAGATGTTATTTTTGAGATCCGACGTTTTAAAGCATTTAAGGGTGAGCTGACTCATCATTAGAGGCCGGATTTTTAGGCACTAAAAAAGCGCGTTTTAGGCGCCAAAAATAGGCAGGCAAAACACCATTTTAGGCTTCCAAAATCGTAAATATAGGCACTATAATTTTTTTTACATAAATTCAGTACATTTCAAACAAAGACGTACGCGAGCTATATTTACGACAGGAAAGCAAAAATGTTATTGTTTACGATGGCACAAAGGCGCCAACGGGTGAACATAGCCACTAAATAGTCCTTTTTTCCTGCACGGTTCGTGGAACACGGTCTGTCCTTTTATTCTGCCTCATGGTGGGTCAAGCGTCCACCGGGGAATCAAAACACTACTGACACTCTTTATTTTCGGCATGCACAGAAGCAGATAAAGTGCTAAAAGACCAGAAGGGAGGGATCCCTCGTATTGGCCGGGTCTAATCGCTTAGGGTCAGTTGCTCCTCTGTCGGTGAACACCTTTAAAAGGCCCCTCACCAGGTCTGATAATATTGAGCTGACAAGTGCTTGTGCATGGACTGGGCGCTCACGATCAGGTCTACCAAGATTTGCAATGCTACTCGCCACGGACAGATGTGAAACTTCAAAATGAACGCCACTTGCCCTTCTCGCAGGCGCGCGACCCAAGATGCAGGGGTTGACGTAAGACAAGGAATGGTCCTGCGTAGTTATCTGAGCTCTTACGTCGCTCAGACATTGGTGCTCTGATATTACTCGCAGTAGCGCGTGACACTGCGAGAATTATTTGAGGTGACATGTGTAATTTGTGTAGTCTGTTACTTGAATAGATGCATGAAAGTTGAGAGAAATAAAACACACGCGGAATGTGTGTGCATTTTATTTTTATTTATTACTCGGAATCGCAGCGAGATATGAGAATAGTCTGCCTCCATTCCGTATGTGTTCGTGTTTTCGCCGTTCCTGGGTCGCGCCGGCGCCAGCCCTGACAAAGCTTGGCGCGTTTTTGGTCCAGTTCCGGCTGTGTGACGCGGTGTATCGTTGTCAGGATACATGACCCTGCCAGCCTCTCCAAACGTGCGCGCACTGAGGGATCCATCCCACAGAAACGGGCAGTAAACTAGAGAACGCCGAAACGACACAACACCGCTCGCGCGTGCACGGCCTGACTCCGGCAAATCATGCGCACGTGACCTTGCGTGCGCATGACGCCTCCTCGCATCATGCTTTCGAGCCCCGTAATGAACCAACCTGAAAAATTATTGTGGTCCAACGCTAAGTAAATTACAAACAAAATCAAAGTCACGTGCAGATCACATTTTCTTACTTTTGATCTACTCTCTCCTTTCCCCTGACGGCACTCCACGGTTTCGCATTCGTTCGCCACCTTCCCGCGGCTGCACAGAGGGACCTCCTATTTCCTGCCCACTGCCACACCCATGTCTTCAAGGTGGTTCACTTCCTTGAGGACACTGTAGTAGCCACCCGCCGCGTCCTCGGCACTGGAAGCCACTCTCCTCTTCTTCTTCTCCTCTCCTCTTCCCATCTTTATTTCCCTTTCTTCATTCCATAACAGACGCTGAGACGTGCTCCAATTGAGGGTTGCAGAAATAGCGTATTTTCCTCTCCTGAACCTTTCTTCCTCCAGCCACTCGCGACGCGTCAACGCTTTGGCGTAGGATGGCCGGCGCGTCTCATTTTACGGCTGCTAGCGGCTGTTTTCCGGAAGTTGGTTGAACTAGAGGGCTAGTGTTATTAATGGTTAATGTTGCCCGGTAACATGAATAACGGTCTCAAACTGTACTACAAAGTGAAATTTGAGGTTAAATAGCGTTCATATAGGCACCGATTAGGAAAATAGGCATTTATAGGCACTTATAGGCATTTAGGCACGAACGCCGAAAATAGGCATTTATAGGCACTATAAAAACACTATAAAAGCTCTTCTTAACCTCTAATTCGTGCTCGTATATCAATGTGGCACGATAGGAACGCAAGGAACAAAATAGGCATTTGCCTAAAATCCGGTCTCTACTCATCATCGCAGATGGAGCCGGTCCGGCTCCAGTCGGATCTTAAAAATAAGATTGCTCTATCGGCCATTTGTTTCATACTTACGTTGCGCTATGGGAGGCACTGTTAAGAATTTAGCAGAAAAACTTGTGCCTCTTGTTCTTTCTACCAACTCCGTATGTAACAGTACCTGTAAAGTACCGTACCGTATGTAACACATACGGTACCGTAGTACCGTATAACAGTACGTATGTGACAGCCCAACGTAAAGGTGAAGCTGTACCAGCTAGGCCCATATCAACATAGGCGTGCGCATGAGGGGGGGGCTGGGGTGGGGGGGGGGGGGCGGCCGCCCCCCTCAAATCACCTAAAATAGGGGGGTGCAAAGTCTGCCCCTAACATTGACGTAATAGGGAGGGGGGGGCGCTGAGATAAACCTTCGCCCCCCCCCCTGAAGGGGGAACCCTGCGCACGCTTATGCATATCAAGGTGTGCTTACATTTAGCTTACATTGTGTTATTTACCTGTTTTTGCTTACTAAGCATCTGTCGACTACGAAATAAGAAAACGAAGCCTCATGACGCAATCTTGTTTAGACAGAGATGCGTTTACTTTCACGTTGCAGGACATCGAAATGGCTCCCATAGTAGGCTACTGGGACGTCCGTGCCCTAGCGCAGTTCATCCGCAACCTGCTCGTCTACAAGGGAGTCCAGTTCGAGGACAAGCGGTACAAGTTCGGCCCGGCGCCCGACTTTGACCGCTCCGACTGGCTCAAGGAGAAGTTCACGCTGGGTCTCAAGTTCCCCAACCTGCCGTACTACATCGACGGCGACGTCAAGATCACCCAGAGCTTGGCCATCCTGCGTTACCTGGGAAGGAAGCACGACCTGGCTGCCAGGTTGGTGGCGAAATGACTCCCGCATAGTGTCGCGTACACCGTGAACGGCATTCCTTCATTACAGTGTAATCCTCCATCACTACCACTGCGGAAACAGACGTCGATGCTGCGAGTCCAAAAATTACACACGTATTTTCACAGGCTCTTTTGTCAGACGGGAACAAGTAGAGTAGAGTAGATCCTTGAAACTGTGGCACATACCCACGCCAGACCGGCGCAGCCATCTCGTGCTTGGCGTGTTGTCTTCATCTTCTCGTTTTCGGATTGTTGTGGCACGTACTAGAGCGCTACCACATCATCAGCATTATCTTACGCGTGCTGCAGGACGAATGATTATTCCATATTTCGTAAGCTGCCTCGCTCCTGATTTAAGTAAATCCTGATATAAGCTAGCTTTCTTTTTTTGTAACATTGTCTACTATGAGAGTGTGCTTGAAATTGGTATGGGTCTTCCATGATTTCTTTACAGTGATGTATTTGAATTGCGCTGTTCTGAATGTTTTTTTGCTGACCTCACTGCTGTCCTTGTTTTTTCACGAGCGGAGACGTTGGCCTAGTCAAGAAACAGTTACGTACGTCTGTTTCCTTTTGCCTCATCTCGGTGGCATGTAACGTTGTCTTATGTACACATGCCAGAATAAAGATTATTATTATAATTATAATTATTATTATTATTATTATTATTATTATTATTATTATTATTATTATTATTATTATTATTATTACCTTAATCATATGACGTCATCGGCAGCGCTTGCTTCTCTTTGTGCTAACCTTCAACCGTATGCATTTTTATGTGTTTATATGCGACCATTGTATATACCATAGTCATCACCCGACACCAGGCGATAAACCAGGCTAACATCTCCAGGGATACCACTAAAAATCGCTGTCTATCTATTACCACCCCTATGGCAGTATATACGCTGATTTCGTCCACTGTCGGTCACGATACTTTTTATTCTATAGTTGGTTCGTAATTTTCCATATTTCGCTATGAAGAATTACCATGGCCCTTCTGAAACTTGCCTACAGGCCGGGCATTGTAGTCTTCAGAGCTTACAATCTT
>JALIZH010032629.1:0-13666 GCA_030522465.1 Rhipicephalus appendiculatus
TGGATGGTTAAAATTATGTCAACGGCATCATTCCCAGTAGTCTACATTTGTATCATTCAATGAAATTTCCTGTATGTCCAAAAGCTGCGCACTAATATTTCAGTTTTTAATGTAGGTAGCAACGACTGTGCCTTTTCTTTTTCCGTAATTAGTACCACACTTTTTCCATGTTCAGGTTTGCGTATATTTTGCCGCGTTTTGCTACTAGTCAAAGTAGTGTTTCTAGCGCGTTATTAATATCATTATTACTATTATTTCATTACTGTTATTCTCATGTTGTCAATGACAAATTTGTTTTTTTTTCTATATATAAGAGATTGTGGTATTAGAGACGTAGTGCATACTTTATACTCACAGTATTTGTATTCGCAACATTGCTTGAGGGGGGCCTTGAGTAGTTAATCTTATAGAGCAACTTGTCACGAACAGTAAAGCGACCGCTGCCTTGTGGGGTACGGGCGGCGACAAAAGCGGATCCAGGTTGAGATCATTGCGTTGTTCTCACTGGAAGTCGTGCGCGTCTGGAAACGTGCTTGTAACAGCAGCGAGACAGTCGTCAAAATTCTCAGCATCGCAGTCAGTAGTCGCAAGAGGAATCCGAGAGAGGCAGTCTGCGTCAGCGTGACGACGTGCACTCTTGTACGACACCGTAAAGTCGTATTCCTGAAGGCGCAACGCCCAACGTGCGAGGCGGCCAGAGGGATCCCGCAAACCGACCAGCCAGCATAAGGAATGATGATCGGTAATTATTTTAAAATTGCCTCCCCTAAAGATAACAACGGAACTTCTGTACGGCGAAAACAGCTGCCAGACATTCCTGTTCCGTAACCGTATAATTGCGTTCAGATTTGCTCAGGCAACGGCTGGCATATGCGACGACATGCTCTGCGCCACTGTGACGTTGTACGAGCACGGCTCCTATGCCGATACCACTAGCGTCAGTCGGGCAAGATGGATCGAAGTAACGCAACAGTGGTGCTGACGTTAGTATAAACTTGAGTTGGGAGAATGAGGCGTCTCACTCTGGTGTCCAAGTGAAGGCCGCATCCTGTCGCAAGATACTTGTCAGCGGGAACACGATCTCGGCAAACCGTGGAACAAACCGGCGAAAATACGAACACAGGCCGATAAATGAGCGAAGTTCTCGTGCGGACTGCGGTGGTTTGAAGGAGCTCACTGCTTCAATCTTACAAGGATCGGGTCTGACGCCATCCTTGTCGACTAAGTGCCCCAGCACCAGTGTTTCGCGCTCGCCAAACCGACATTTCTTTGAATTCAGGACCAGCCCGGCTTTTTCGATGCAGTCGAGAACAAGGCTGAGACGGTTGTTATGTTCTTCAAACGTACGGCCAAAGATTGCAACATCGTCAAGGTAGCACATGCATATCTTGCACTTTAGACCTCGTAGTATTGTGTCCATAAATCTTTCAAAGGTGGCAGGGGCATTGCAAAGCCCAAAAGCATTACATTAAACTCGAATAGGCCATCTGGAGTCACGAAAGCAGTCTTTTCCTTGTCTTCAGGTTCCATAGGGATTTGCCAATAACCCGATCGCAAATCAAGTGCCGAAAAATAAGAAGCGGCGTGCAAGCAATCAATGACATCATCAATCCGTGGTAAGGGATAAACATCCTTCTTCGTCACAGCGTTTAGACGCCTGTAATCCACGCAGAATCTCCAGGAACCATCTTTTTTTCTGACAAGGATTACTGGGGATGCCCATGGGCTGGACGACTCTTGCACGACACCTTCGTTCATCAGGTCCTTTAGTTGTTCGGGGATAACTTTGCGCTCGGAGGATGACACTAGGTAGGGCTTCTGGCGGATAGGGTGTGCTGAGCCGGTGTCTATTCTGTGACGAGCGCGAGACGATGGTAACTGAAGGGGTGCGTCTTCATGTTCGAAATCGAATGCAGCAACATGCCGGGAAAGGACCTGTACCAGCGCTTGCCGTTCCGTTGTAGAGAGAGACTTGCTGATCATACCGAGCATTAGATCATCATGATGGCGAATATGGCAAGGAGATGAAACTGCGATGAAGTCAGTAGTTAGCGTCGCTATTGAGCTGCATGAGGCTTCATCGAAAAGAGCGATCTTCATACCGCGAGGAAGGACAACCGGCATGGCGGAACAGTTCAGCGCCCACGATGTTGCGACTCCTTTCGTCATGCACACAACGGAACAGGGCACAAGTATATCCTTCTTAGAACAGTTTATGCGTAGATGCCCAACCTCAAGGTCAACAGAAGCAGCATCAACCCCTGTGGAAGAGACTCGAACGGCTGTCAGGCACCAAGGTGGTGCTATGACTTCATCAATCACACTGAGTGTGTTCTTGTCTTCACCACGTGAGCTTTGTTCGGAAAGTGACGGTATAAATAAATTGTTTAACGATATTTCGCCACTACCACAGTCTACGGAAGCACCGCATTGCTCAAGAAAATCGATACCAAGAATCACATCGTGCGAACAACGAGAAAGAACCAGAAATTTCGCCGCGAACACTTTCCCAGCCAACGAAACCCTCACAGCACAAACAACAAGAGGATGAAGCCACTCGCCGCCTACTCCACGAAAGGTAATGGGATCGTTCCAAGAAAACATAACTATGTGACCTAGACGGTTTTTGAAGGCGAGGCTCATCACAGACACAGCCGCCCCAGTATCAACTAACGTCATCGTCGGTATTCCGTCAATCAACACATTCACTTTGTTTTTGAGCATCACAACAGGCCTAGGTATATCTTGGAAAAAACCGTCCGACGACCTCACCTCCATTGGCCGCGCTTGCTAGTTTCCCGGCGGCGAAGGGGAAGAACGACGCCGAGGGGACGGCGAGCGACGAGGACGGTTAGATGGTAGTGTCAAACTCCGCTCAGATGCTGGCGAATCACTGCGTCTGGTCTCGTGCGGAAAAACGGTCCCTTGGAAACAAGTCGGTTGTCCGCATGTCGTATGATGTACCGGCTCCTGGTGGCGAGAACATGGCTTGGGCCCTTCGTGATGGGCGGCGTTGTTGACGGCAACACCGAGCGATATGTCCACTGAAGCCGCAGTTGTTGCACACGGGAGGGTTGCGGCTCATACTATACTCATCGGAACGAATCCTAGGCCGCTGCTGTCGGCGAGGAAGTTCGTTATCATGAGGCTAACGGGTCTCTGCCGCTCTCTGGAATCGATTGTACTGGTCGTAGGGTCGCATCTTGGTAATAGGGTCGGTGCTGTCCTTGCCGCAGCGTAACGTAGTCAGGCACAGGGTCTTAGGTATAAAAACGCGGCTGTTCTCGCTGTGGTCGAACGTCATAGGTAGGGCTTCTATTGTAGAGACGTGGCTATTGTCGAGGCGTGAAATCATAATCATCAATGCCCTTCGCTGCTTGTTGCGAGGAGAATGAAGCAACGTTTCGCTCGAACTCTGGTGGCAGGTGGGAGGATGAGTGCTTGGGTGTGCCACTTGCGCGTACAGGCTCAGTTCTTCACGGACTATTTGCCGGATCGTTGATGCAAGATCCAGCGGCTGGTTGCTCTCTATGCTTGCCACTGCCGTCACATTGGCTAGCCTGCCGAACTTCGGCGTGATGCGCCTCGTCTTTAGTTGCTCAAAAGTGCCACAGTGCCGAATGACATTGGCGACGGAAGTCAGGCTGTCTTTTGCGATGAGGAAACTGTAAACATCCTCGGCGATTCCTTTTAGGATGTGTCCGACTTTGTCTTCCTCAGACATTCCGGAGTCCACGATCCTACATAGCTTTATAACTTCCACAATGTAGGTCGTGCAGGTTTCGCCTGGCACTTGCGCGCGTTGCATGAGCGTCTGTTCTGCTCTTTTCTTTTTCGTCGTGGAGTCACCGAAATGATCTTTGATCTCGGAAACAAATCTGTCCCACGTCGTTAACGTTTCCTCGTGGTTCTCATACCACACTAACGCGGTGTCCGTTAGAAAGAACACGACGTTCGAAAGCTGAGAAGCGGCGTCCCACTTGATGGCGGCGCTCACTCGTTTGTAATGGATGAGCCAAGCCTCAACGTCTTCATCTGGTCTTCCGGTGAAGGGGCGCGCATCTCTTAGTTGTGGAGCCGAACTGGTCGGCGCAGAAGTTGAGAGGGGTCATTGTTCGTCTGCGTTGTGGAACATGTCCAGCCCAAATGGGTTCGGTGGAAGTCCAGCAAGGCGACGGCTCCGTCGAAGAACTTGCGGGTCAACCTCAGTCTTCGGGTGTCGAGTACCCAGCACCTTCCACCACAACTGTTACAACGAGTTGTGATGAAATGGTTTTATTCACGATAGATGAACGATGGTTGTTCGTGGTAGCGCCCTGCGGCCTTGCCAAGCTCTTCGTTCTCCTCTACTCCTCTTCTTCCTCTCTGACTTTCGCATGTCCGTTACAATATAGTTCCAGGCCTAATTGTTTCATTACTCACCAGGCACAAGGGTTGGACCTGTACTTCTTGAATGACGCGTTGCAGCGATACGTGTTACGTTAGGCCCTTCACGAATGCACTTCGCATTTTCTAAAATATTACAGGCGGGTAATCGTGATAGCCACCCTAACCGCGATGACATGCAACAACATGGCAGCACCCATACAGCCCAGTCCATCCGCTTCCATTCGAGTTGGTGCTTTTTTACTGGCTCTCTGCCCAGAGAGCAAGAAATAAGTGGTATAATCTGTCATCGCTTAGACTCATCTAACGCTGAGGGCAAAGCATCAGGTACCATTTTTCGCTATTATTTAGATCGCTCGTTTGTTTTGACGCTGCTAGGACTACCGAGGTGGCCCCGAGCCGTAAATATAATTTGATGTCAATTGAGCAGATGGTGTCACAACATTCACGTCGGTGATGCGTTGACGATGCGAAACACCCTAATGTGTAGATTGTTTTCTGTGCCAATACGCTGTTCCACTCAAGAACGGTACGGGATAACCGCTGAAAGTGTGTCGACTGAATCTGCGGAGCGCTTTAGGTCAAACATCGAGTATTTTCTGAAAGAAGGAAGATTGGTAGCGCTAAATGTGTTTGGTTCTGTCAAAAAGAACCCGGTGAAATCGCCAACACATGAACGCTGCTATAAAAAGAACCGCGTTCCTTACCTTGCTAACGCCAGCGAACGCGCGCTGTACAAGTGGGTGTTTGAACATCAAAAAAAAAGGGTGAGGTGGCATTCACGAAGAGCTTCTCGCGTGTTATATAAACTGCAGAGAGCAAGTATCGACAAGTTAGGTGAGCCGCCGCCAAAGAGACAATGAGCAGACGACGCCACGCGGATGAACACGTCGTGAGGGGCTTTCGTCTTTCCAATTGGCTAACAAGCCCTCCAGCTTCCATAGTGCTGCAAGGTACTTGTGAGACGGAGTATGAACCTGTCAATCCGGGCATGGAATTAGCCTGGTATGCGTTTTACCGCATTTTGCTGGACCCAATAAACGTTTATTCACTCACTCACTGTCACGTGTACAGCGTCGACTGACCGAGAGCGTGCAGTGCTGCCGCTGCATGAACGCACTAACTACGCCACGGGCGATGGCGTCCCTCCGTCGGACAAGGTCTGCGCACTGTGTCTTTCCCGCCATGGACAACGCTTAGTAGGCTCGCCGAGAACGGCTGTACCCATAAAGAGCGGATCTCGCGGCCAGGGCTAAGCAAGCAGAGGAAGGACGAACATGTCGATTGCTTAACCTGCTCTAGGAAAACAGGACGCAGCAGTCAAACGGCAACAACGTAAGGGAAAGTCTAGGGTGACATCCAGAGCAACACAAGCTAAACGCCGGTATCGAGCCGAGGCGGGGGTGCGAAAAAATGCTGCGAAAATAGAAACACAGGGACAAGGCGTGCACCGTGCAGTCGAGTTTTCCAGTGTGACTGCAGCACCAGAAAGCACAGCCAAGCGGTTAAAAAAAGCAATATTGAGACGGGGTCGATCGAAAGGTAACGCCATGCGCGCGTCAACCTCCCTGCATGAGTGAGCGGATTCTGGCTGATCGTGGCCGAGATACAGCGGGGACGCGTCTGTGTTCTGCGTGTCCCTAACGGCCAATGTCTGCGAACTTGGGACGGGCCAGTGCGACCAACGCACTCCCTCTGGTCAGTGGACGGTGCCTATCCAAAATTTGGTTATGAAGAGCATGACCATAGAGTTCAGATGCATTTATATAGATATCCAGTGTCGACTTCACCAAATCGTAGTTATTTCTAGCGATTGCAACAAATTGGAATTCTATACGAGCTAAGTGTAGCAGATAAGTCCTTTACGATCTGAGCTCGCCTAACCCTAAGAAATGAAACGTGACTGCTCCAGCAAGCGAAGCGGTTTTCGTGCTGTATGTTGCCTCAGCGTGAAGTAAGCTAGAGCACAGCGCGCAAAAAGGTAGGAGCCGTCTACTGGCGTCTGCCGAGAAAGCGCATGACTGCGCCCATTTGATCACAGTTCTCATTGCTGCCTGGCAGGCTGTCTATCACGAAACAACTGACGCGGCCACTAAAAAAAAAGTGTGGCCTGTTGCGTCACTCCGAAACACATGGGCACGAGTGGGCACGCTGTTTCGACAGTTTTGTCTGCGTTGGCGCTAGTAGACGTACGTCCACGCGCTTTGAGAACAGAAAAGCGACAAGAGTGGGCACGGGCACGGGAATAGAGTGGGCACGGGAACAGTACCGTTGGCATGGCTCTCAACCGCTATGTTTTCACTTCACAGGCGCTACTTTTTTCCTGGCTTGCCTGGCTATCTACCGAACCGGATGGCGTCATCAACACCGATTACCAGCGCTTCGAACTCGTGCTGTCTGATGACACCTTGCTCGTCGCGCCCTTCTTCACGTCTGCTCCTGCGCAAGTCGCCTCTGGCTCCCCCTTATGGTCACCAGTGACATCGCCTAACATCGAGTGGATAAGAAGCCCGCCCGTCCAGTTCATCTTCAGTGGGCACGGGAACAGTACCGTTGGCATAGCTCTCAACCGCTATGTTTTCACTTCACAGGTTGGTGCTACTTTTTCCCTGTACGCTAGGAGAAACGACAATCCGTGTTTGCTTTTGTTCCCGTGCCCAAGAGTGTTATGTGAAACCGCTTGTGAGTGTTTTTCTATGGCATTTCTTCTGCTGTGCTCGGGGGACATTGAATCAAACCCTGGCCCTAACACCCGCTCTGAATCTCTGTTGGACATTGAAACCTTACCACCTGATCCCGCTGAGCAGACGAGCCTTATCCTCAAGCTCCTGAAAGACATGCAAACGCGTTCTCTGCAAACGTCAAAATTCCAAGCTGAGATCACTGCTGATGTTAAGGCCATAAGATCTGGACAAAAGTCGCTTCAAACGAAAATATCTGGTATTATGAAAAGACTGGACGTATTAGAGGAAAAATCGTTAAATGTGGATGAAGCCGCCTTGAAAGTTTCTAGCATGGCAAATACTATTGAATAAGTTAACGGTCGGAACAGCCTTTTGGAAGCTCGTCTGAACGAGCTGGAAGACCGGTCGCGCCGTGACAACTTTATTTTCCACGGCCTTCCCGACAGCAGTGAGACGTGGCAAGAAACTGAGGCGCATATAGGAAGAGTAATCAAGAGCATTACCGACACAGTTCCGTCAGACGCCATACAACGTGCGCACCGCCTTGGCTCATTCGCACCTAACAAATCCCGTCCTGTTATCGGAAAGTTTACCAGCTATAAAACAAAAGAAAAGCTTCTGTCTCTTCGCAGCCAATTCAAGCAAAAAAACATTAGTATAAGCGAGGACTTCTCGGTCGCTACACGTACCGCACGAAGAAAACTGATAGCTTTCGGTAAGAGCCAGGCATCTTCCGAACCCTTCAAGCTACGTTACGACAAATTAATCCTGAATGGAAAATGGTACATGTATAACGCCAGTACCGATCAAGTTCGAGAAATTCAGAAGCGTAGTGATAATCCAGAGCGTTTATTCCCTGTTTCGTCACGTTCTTCTAACTAGCGGCGCGAGAGGGGCAGTGGCTCATTTCCTTTTTCCCGTACTTCAGTTTTTTATTCTAACGTCAGAAGTGCCTGTAACAAACACGATGCTTTATCGGCCGCAATTGACACATGCGCTGCAAAAATCATTGCGCTTACTGAAACATGGTTACCTGACCATGTCACTGATGCTGAAGTGTTCAACAGTGCCGCGCAATTTCGTGTTTATCGCTGTGATCGTACTTTGCGTAGAGGAGGTGGCGTACTTTTGGCTATTTCAAATGACATTCCATCTTCTATTATCTGTACCAATGACGACATAGAGATCGTATGGGTTTCAATAACACTTGACCACAAAAAATTTGTCCTAGGCGCATGTTATCGCTCACCCTCTGCATCATCCACATTTTTTACTGAGCTGCATGATAGTATTAACCTTGTGCGCACGCGATTTCCTTCATCGCCAATTCTACTTATGGGCGATTTCAATCTACCCAACATAACATGGAACAATCTTACTCCATTGCACGCTCCTTTTTCATCGCCAGCTAGTGACTTTTTAGATTTGTGCTCCATTTTTTCCTTGTCACAGCTCGTAACTAAACCAACACGTGAATCGTCTAACATTGCAAACACCCTCGACCTGGTTGTGACATCTCACCCTGACATTATCTCTGAGATCACGCACCTACCTGGTGTGAGTGATCACTGCATCCTAGCATTTTCTATTAACGTTTCCACGCCAAGACCGAAAAAACTCAAGAAAACTATCCATGTTTACAAAAAATGCAAACTTCACTGCAATAAATAACGAACTAACTGCATTTCTTGACACTTTCTTAATAAACTTTGAAAATCGCTCGGTTCAGCACAACTGGGACATGTTTGCTGCTAAAGTCCAGGAATTGACTGAAAAATACATTCCAACTCGCACCATTACCTCCCACTCTAATGCTCCATGGTACAATGCTCATCTCAAGCGCCTATCTAACCGCAAAAAACGCCTATATCGCTCCGCAAAACGCATGCCTACTAATACGCACTGGTCTGCGTATAAAACTGCATTCGATACCTACATAACGGCTCTAAAAAATGCCAAATCTAACTTTCTATCCAATGTACTTCCTTCTATGCTAAAGACTAATGTCAAAAAGTTTTGGAGCGTAATTAACCCCTCACGAGATGAACAGATTACTCTGGAAGACTCATCAGGCACTCATATACCAATCAATCAATGTGCTGCAGCTGTTAACGGCTCATTTGCGAAAAAAATTTTCTTCCTCTAACAATGATCGCCTACCTCCTACTCGCCATTTTGATTATGTTGTTATGCCCCCCAGTGATTGTTGACATGGACGGTGTCGGGAAACTAATTGATTCCTTGAACCATCACTCATCGCCTGGTTACGATTCTGTTAACTCAAAATTTCTAAAAATACCAAAGCCGTCAGTTCTATTATTCTAACTAAACTTTTTCAGCAATCACTGGATACATCTGCTCTGCCTACTCAGTGGAAAATCGGGAAGGTGGTTCCACTTCATAAACCAGGCAATAAAAATTTAGCTGCTAAATATCGTCCCATCTCACTCTTTAAGTACTAGCTGCAAACTTCTCGAACATATCATTTTCAAACATCTTGTTAACTTTCTCGACTCCAATACATTTTTCACACCAGCCCAGCATGGATTTAGAAAAAACTTTCTCATGTGAATCACAGCTCGCTTTCTTTACTCATAAACTGCATCGCATTCTTGATCGCTCGTCATTTGCCGATTGCATTTTTTTAGACTTCGCTAAAGCATTTGATAAGGTCTCTCATAAACATTTACTATATAAACTAAACTGCTAAATCTGGATACGAACATTTTTATATAGATTGAATGCTTCCTATCTAACCGTACACAATTTGTAACCGCTAACGGCCATAATTCAACACTTCGAAACGTAACTTCCGGTGTGCCCCAAGGTTCTGTGCTCGGACGTCTTTTGTTCCTTATTTACATTAACGACCTTCCTGCTTCGCTATCATCTAACGTTCATTTATTTGCTGATGACTGTGTCATATTTCGCGAAATAACCAGCGTCGACGATCATAACCATCTTCAATCTGATTTAACTACCGTAACTAACTGGTGTGAACATTGGTTAATGAAATTAAACGTCACTAAATGTAAAGTCATGCGTGTGTCCCGTTCAACTAACAGCATGCACACATATTACCTTAATAATGTTATTAAGTGTTATTAATGTTATTAGGTGTACATATAACTACTAACTTATCTTGGAACACCCATATCGACTACTTAATTAGGAATGCTAACCGTACCCTAGGCTACTTACGCCGTAACTTTTCAACTGCACCTTCATCTCTAAAAATGCTTCTTTATATTACCCTTGTACGACCTAAATTAGAATATGCATGCGCTATTTGGGATACTACTACTGACAAACTGATATCTTCATTAGAACTCGTGCAAAATAATTCTGCTCGCTTCATCTTATGTAACTATAATAGAACTGCAAGTGTGTCTGCCATGAAAAACAACCTTTCACTCACATCACTATCTTCTCGTCGTAAAGTCACGCGTTTGGTTCTTTTTCACAATATATTCTACCATCCAACTCTCCGAAACGAACTCATTTCTCAGCCGCAATACATATCGCCTCGAATCGATCATCGTCATAAGGTTGGTCTCGAAACGTGTCACACAAAAAGCTTCTTTCAGTCATTCATTATCCGACCATCCACTGACTGGAACCGCCTTCCCGATGCCATCACATCAATTCATGACAATCACTTATTTAAAGCAGCACTAAATGATATTGTATAAACGGATTCTCCTCATTTTTTTGTTTTTACTTTGCTTTTGCAACACGAGTGCTTGTAACTACCCAGGACTTGATTTCTTTTTCCAACATACATATTTTCTAACCTTAGTGCACTTTTTATCATTGTTTATAACTTGTCTGTGAACACATTATGTGTATTGTTAATCTAGCTAAAACTGTATAACTACATGCCTTTATACTGAAATGTTCTATCTGCTTTTTTTTCTCCCGTCGTTTTTCTGTAACCACTCCCCTCTCTAATGCCTTTGGCCCTGAGGGTTTTAATAAATAAATAAATAAATAAATAAATAAATAAATAAATAAATAAATAAATAAATAAATAAAAAAAAACGAGGGTTGTGGCGTGCACCAGGCGCTGTATCCCGCCATATATGAGCATGTCCAGAAGCCGCTGCATTTCGTGGTCTTTTTGAACGACAAAAAAGAATATTAACGTAGGCGACCAGAAATTTTCGCATGGCACCGGACAGTGTTAAAGGTCCAAATGATGAAATAGATATTCAGTTTCGAAGAAAACGATGCATACACAGGAGTGTTGATGACCTGATCGCCAATAATACTTTCCAAGAGTACGGAGCTCGTGAACAAAACCCGCAACACAAGGACAGTCGTGTTTTCTTTGAACAGCCTTGGTGCTACCCGTCTTGAGGAACCAAAGCGGCAACCAGCTCAACTAGGAGGCTCCCACCGCTTTTGGGGTAGGCAACAGGCCGCACCTTCTTTCTGTTTTTTCACGGAGTGGCTGTGCAACTGATAAGGTGATAAGGTCTAGCTAGCCTGGTTTGTTTCTCAAGATCTTGCAATTGTGATTTGTGGAAATTAATGCAAGATTAAATGACTAAAGACAGCAGCTAAATATTGCAAGTTCTTTCAGGTCTTTTTAGCTCGTGTACTCATTGTCAATAAAGGCAGATGTGATATGGGAACGGTTATTGCGATCAGCTTCTCAAACGTACCAGTTTGAGAAATATTCAGTGTGTCGGCGCATCATATCCTACATGCGAAGCACTTCCCGGCCAAGGTAATTCGATGAAAGGGATGAAATGCAGGAAAATTTGCTACGGCCCCATTGATGGCGGGGCAGTGTTTGTGATAGAAAACTGTACCGTAGCTTTTTATACACTAAGAAAAAGTCACAGTTTCGCCACAAGGCGAAGCAATGAATGCGGTAGCAACAAATTGGAATGTCAAGCGATGAATGGCAAGCAGTTGGAAACGTATCTCACGCACACATGACACACGTAAACAACAAGCACAGGACGAGAGAGAACTAACAACGTTCACAGCTCGACACTTAACGCTCTGCTCAAACTAAACGACGCACGAAACGAATTTACAGGTACAGGCGAGGACGAACTAACAAGTGTCACAGTTGTTACTTCGCCGTGTTTGAAAAGCGAGTTCTTTTCGCAAACGGGGGGGGACTCCCGCGAGCGAAGTGACCTTCGTGCGCTCGGTAACTACAATGGAATCATTCCGACGGAAGCCCAAATCTCCCCCCACCGTGAGATAAGCACGCGCGCGAACGGGCGAACGGGCGTCTACCCCCCCCGGACCAAAGGGCGCGAGCGGATGAGCGCGGGCGTCGCGACGAGTGGGGCCGGTGGGGCGCGGAGCTACGGCCTCGCCGAGCGCGCCCTTTGCGCCATCTCGCCGGTAATGCTGAAAACACACTGAAAACTCGCTGTATAAATAGCTCGCCGTTTGAACGTCGAAGGACGTGCGCCTCGTGGCTCAATGGATGGCGCCGCGCGCTGCAGAGCGAGAGGTCCCTGGTTCGATGCCGCTCGTCGGAAACATTTTTCTGAATTATTTTTCTTTGTGGCTTTTACATATATATAGATACATATACATATACGGAGCATGACGGCGGCGGCGACGGCGACGCCGACGGCAAATACCAGCCGAGAATGTCCATATAATTGCTATCGCAATAAAAGAAGTCAAGAGAGAGTCACTGCACCCCGATTATCCTCGGTTAGAAGCTTGACCCCTTTTAAAAGGTAGAATCAGAAGATGAGAGTCAGCTTTTCTACATGTGTCAACTGACTCTCGTGAAGCACGTTTAGATTGGCTTCCATGTTGAAGAGCCGCCGTATACGCAATAGATCGCGCGGCTGGCGTACGGCGTCGTTCGTGTAGCTGCGGGCCGTGGCGCCGCGGCTCGCCGCCGGCGTGTGGCTGCTCTCTGTCTCGCCTGTCTGTTGGATTGTGCTCGTTGTCTTTTAGTTCTGTGATCAAGAAAACGTACCTACGATTGCGGTCCTGCAATATCGTGAACCGTAGACTCCGTGCTGAAACTGACTTTTGATTGGTGCAATATTCATGGAGCTGTGGATATGAACAACGTGCGCCTTTTAAGAGTGGGGGGTACTGTTTTCGTTGGCAATAAGTAGACAGCTTTAGCTGGGCGTCTGCAACAGTACTGCGGACGTAGGCTGTTAGCCATTTCCAATGGCAGCCTGCGTCCGCGGGGCTCTTGCTGATGCCCAACTAAAACTGCCTGTTAACGAGTTGAGACCGTTATGCGTGTTTTTGTACAACCTCCCGCTTATGTTTCCGGATTGCAGCTTGTGTCCGCACTGCTGGAGGCACAAAATACCGTTTTGAGATCCGCTTCTCTGTAAACCCTAATAACATTTGCATCAATATTGATGGTGCAGTCTGCATCGACGTGTGGACACGTGGATGCACGTCTGAGCCTTCTAGCATTTCGCCTCCATCGCGATGCGGCCGCCGCGGCCGGGATTCGATCCAGTGGCGTTCGGGTCAGCAGTCAAGCACGATAACCAGCCGAACACCGCGGCGCGTCTTCTGTCGTAATAACAAACACAAGGGGAAGAAACTAACGGCATTCCATTTCTCAGATAATTACTTGTCAGTCA
>JALIZH010032630.1:0-13091 GCA_030522465.1 Rhipicephalus appendiculatus
ATTACATTTTACTACTAGTAATATCCCCCTACACTTTCCTTGGCAGTGTTGTCTGTTATCATTAATATTGTGTCTAACAAAGAAAAACGAGCCCTTATATATCCACTTCTTTCGTTCATTCATAGCGAGGGTCTCGTTCTGGCAGGCTTGATGCTTTCAGGCAGTATGCGAGGGATCATTTGTCAGCTGCCAGCTCGTAACAAGATCACATGCTATGTGATGGCAACAGGCAGAAAAAGAATAATAATAATAATAATAATATCATAATATCTGGGGTTTAACGTCCCAAAACCACGATATGATTACATTGAGAGACGTCGTAGTGGAGGGCTCCGGATATTTCGACCATCTGGTGTTCTTTAACGTGCACTGACGTTACCTGGTACGGGAGCCTCTACCATTTCACCTCCCTGCAATGCGACCGCCGTGGCTGGGATCGAGAACCCGCGACCTTCGGGTCAGCAGCCGAGCACCATAACCGCTACACCACCGTGGCGGACAGGCAGAAAGAGTGTTCCACACTGCCATCATGGCTACTTGCGGCGCTGACTGACCGCTCCCACGTTTTAAATGCACATATGAGTATACCCCATAAAGTGGACGGGCGAATGGCCGCTGCAGTAGCTCAGTTGGTAGAGCATCGGACACGTCGCCCGAAGGTCGCAGGTTCGGTGCCTGCCCGCGGCAAGTTATCTTTTTTGTCCACTTTTTCTTTCTTCACATTTACATTTACTACTAGTGACATCCCCTATACTTTCCTTGGCATTATTGTCTGTTGGTTCTCATTAATACTGTGTCTAACAAAGAAAAACGAGCCCTCAATATTTTCCACTTCTTTCCTTCATTCTCGCGTACAAATCATTTATCAGACCACAATTAGAATATGCCTAGCTGCCATCTGGAACCCTCGTCAAGCATATATCATCAAAGCACTTGAATCAGTTCAGAATCATGTCACAAGATTGATCCATTCTTCATATTCATATGACGTCAGCATTTCTCTCTTAAAAGAAAACGAAATCAAAGCGTCATCCCTCATACACCAATCGTCGTGTTGCCGTAACTCTCTCTCTCTCTTCACAAATTCTTTTACAGCTTACTAAACCGCCCACCTTACATCTCACCGCCATCCTCACGCACGTCTCAGCGCACTGGCCATCAACTGCAAGTAACCCTTCCTTGAACACAAACCCCAACATTTCAAGCCTCACCATGCTGCTGCAGTATCAGTCATTCGAATTTCTGGACACGTTGCAAACTTTATCATGCCATAACACGTGCTTTTATTGTATGAATATGCTAACCACCCCTTTATGTAATACCCCAAACAGGGTCTAAGGTAACGAAAAATTCTGCAGATCCCACATACCTTGGGAATCGATGTTATGCGAAGCATGCGTAGGGAGGTGACTGTGTTGTAATTTTTTTATTGAGCGAAACGTTACGAAATGACTTTAAAGATATGTACAAATGTTGTATGCGCAGACATATGTTGAACAGTCGCATATGTTTTATATAACCAGTTGTTTGATAATGTTTTGCAAAACCATTGCTCTTCTCGGAATATATATAGGTGTGCTTGTTATTGTTTGTATAATTTTTCCCTAACTCTTAAAATTGTTCTCATGTATCCCGACTGCTATTTTAATTCTTCGTCTTGCTGCGAGTTTTCGCCAGTCACTTTGAACTTCTACGTCTTTTTTTTTTTTTCGTTATGTCTTGCTGTTTATATTGTTTTCTTTATGTATCTCCATTCCCCTCTGTAATGCCCCTCAGGCGCTGAGGGAGTCCAAGAAATAAATAATCGTGTCTGTTGTCAGTGCAGGCAAGTACGGATATGCCGGACCGTCGTTGCCAGCATGGCGGTGTTTTAATCCGCGAAACCTTCATCTCACCACTTCACCGCAAACAATGAACAACTAGCGCAGCTAAACGGTTTTTAAAAATGCTGCGTGCCGACCACGACGGTACGGCATTTCCGTCTTTACAGTAGGGTAAACCAAGACCGCTAATTGTTAGCGCCTCGGCGGCGCGCACCAGCATGCCGGCGTAAACTTACCTCGGCGTTCAAGATGACACACGGCAAGCGCTTCAGCGTAGCTGTCAGCTCACGGTTCAGAAAGCGTGCTTTCTGTATCTTGCGCTTCACATCGGCGTGATCGGAGCTGTAGCAACGTGGGGGACACCATGAAGACGTACCGCACAGGGGGCCACATCGTGCTGCAGTTACCCTGCAGTTAACTAGCTCCTAAAATGTAAAGAAATACAACGTTCAGCGACTGACGCCAACCAACTCATGATTTCAGAATACGTACCCTGTGTCGCATATCTCGTGAGGCTCCGCGTTGATTGAAAAGATCCTTTCCACCAGCATGACTGCAAAATCTACACGCTGGTAGCGCTGGAAGCACGTCGCAGGGACCGCCTCAGCCATGCACACTGCGTCAAATACACCGAAACTTAACTTGCAGGTCTCGACTGACGTTGTCAAGGGAAGGCGACTCCTGCTCACTTGGCGGTCGCCTGTCACCACACCGTGCATAGAAGGCATAACTCCACGCGTAAACGCAATGGCCGGCGAGGGTCGGGTTTGGCTGACAGCTTGGAGTGAAGGATGTGAAGGATGGGCGGCTGGGGATAAGGCCGAGGAATCGTCGGATTGTTCCCTAGCTACAGTAGTACCTACCTAGGGGCAGCGAGTACCTCCCTAAAGATACGTCATATCCGGTTTTGATCCAAACCGGAAAGAGCCAGACTCCGGCGATACGCTTTCGTTGCCAGCGGGTTGGCGCGCGTGACTGTGCAAGTTGTAGCGAGTGCGGGCGAAGAAACCACCGTAAACTTATCGGCCTACTGCTGCAACGCAGCCGGCGGGTCGTCGTCGCAGCTGATATTGTTCGCTCAAACTACGGCTGAGAGCAGCACGGTCGCGGCGCGCGAATGCGCTAGTCACGTGGTATTTTTTGTATTTCATGCTTTCTTTGCAGCACGGAAAAAATGGTACGCGTAAACCTTTCTTTATCGCAAATAATGAAATGGGGGTTTCAGAAGACGCTCTCGTACTTTACAGCTTGTCATTTTCTTGCGTAAAGTCAATATTTATCAATTTAGTAAATTAATCATAATAAACAAATTAGTTAATTACAAAAGAAAAAATTGCCTGAAGTGCGCAAGATGGCTGTAAGCAATATTCAACTGATTTCACTCGCCTGCCTCAAATATTGTATTTTTTAACCCTTGGCTAAAGATAGCAGGGACACCCGGTATATGATGGTAGGAGATGTGTACGGAGGATTTGCGGGTTACCCGATCATCTCCGAGCAAGCTCCTCCAACATCATTCACTTTGTGGATATGGCGGTGATGTTTTAGTTATTTTACCACTCGACATAGTATGTGCTAAAAATATTTACAACCTTTGTAAAGAAAAACTCATTGAGCAAAAAAAAAATACTTGCAAAGTTCGGAAAAAAATGACTTTTTTGGCATATTCACTCGTAACTTAGGCATTGACACCCTCGCCATAAAAACACATGAGGGGGGGTCATTATATGCTCCAACGTCTTCTCTTGTAATGAGGAAATTTGTATTTGTGTAAATTGCGTTTAAAGCGAAAAAATAATTTTTCATGTCCACAACCAACGTCACTGGTAGTAGCTAGTAATTGAAAGCATTTTCTGCAACTTTAGGTAAGTTATTGAGATTAGTTCTTGGTTAGTTCTGTTGCTGATATTACTTTAGAACTTTTTAGATTCTTTTGCACTCAGTTTGAGCGTTGATTGCCTTGTTTAAAGCCGCTATTGACCACTCCGTGATCATGCGACAGTGAATGGACGACAAACCGGGCCCCTAAAGTGCTACGCACTGGAAAACAAACAGAACTTGTTGAACATTTTGAACCTTCAATATTTTTGTCGCATGACTAGATATATTTCCGTTATTAGAAACAGCGGTAATTGCTTGCAAAAATAGAATTTCTCGTAACCTCAGCAACATGAAATATGCCCTCAAAGGGCCCTGTTGATTCATATGGTATTAAATCCGAAGCATTTCTTAGAAAAAAAAAGGCACATTGTCAGTATCTATCTATCTATCTATCTATCTATCTATCTATCTATCTATCTATCTATCTATCTATCTATCTATCTATCTATCTATCTATCTATCTATCTATCTATCTATCTATCTATCTATCTATCTATCTATCTATCCATCCATCTATCTATCTATCTATCTATCTATCTATCTATCTATCTATCTATCTATCTATCTATCTATCTATCTATCTATCTATCTATCTATCTATCTATCTATCTGTCTGTCTGTCTGTCTATCTATCTATCTATCTGTCTGTCTGTCTGTCTGTCTGTCTGTCTATCTATCTATCTATCTATCTATCTATCTATCTATCCGTCTCTTCGAGCTGTCGTGGTGTCGTCTACTCAACTTGGTGTACACCTCCTTGTTACCCCACAAAGGAAATAAATGAAATGCAATAAAATAAAGAAGTCTACTGTCATTGTAGAACTCTTTCACCGTCGATTAGAACATGTGCCGTTTCAGTGATGGCACTAATTTCAGATTTTGTGAAATGGAGGCTGGTTGCAAATGGCGGCAAAACTAAATTGGCCCGCTGCTAGCCAACACCAGTGTGAGTATACTTTGAAAAGCCTTGTCGACTGATACAGCGTCGCGAGGCTCCAACATTCTTATGAAGTTACCTTCATCGTCTAGTGTAGTGTCAGTAGCTCTGCCACCACAGTGCTCTATTGGTGAAGTGCTCTATTTGGTGAAATGTCAGTTAAGTACTTTAATGAAAACCTTCTCTTGCATTGCGAATACCGAAGGTTTATGTTCGCTGTTCCTGGTGGCATTTCTGTTTCCAATTAAGAGCAGTCACAAATTACCTTGCACACTGAGTAAAAAGCGCGAGCACTTCCACCCATATTTTTGTGTACTGCAGCGCGTGCCAGCCAAAATATCCAATGTGTTGTTGCAGAAATGTGGAAGTCAACAATATATTGAAATATTGGAAATTCTATTCAAATTGTGTTAATAAAGTTCCTTGTCTCTCTGTCTATTTTTGTGTTAAGGCTGAAAAACATGGACGATTAAGAATAGAGAAAAACACATCGTGTTTCATCTGAAGGAAGAAGAGAAGCCTGTCTTGAAGAAACGCCCATGCACTGTTTTGGCTTGTTGAGGAAGGAATAATCCTTCGAAACCGTGAAAAAACTTGAAAGAATCATATTGATGTTAACGTGTGAAGCACTGATTCATTACTTCCAAAAGCCTGAAGGCCAGCGAAGTATGCCACCTCTTGAAACGAACCAGTCCTTCGTTAAAAAAAGCTTAATGTCGCTAGAGACTCTTTGATAAGCAGTCAAGACAGTCCGGTGACACACGCAACGGCTTGCATTATCACATGGCGTTGTGGATAGAAAGAGAAGTCAGCCAACGTTGCCAGTCTCGAAAGACTGCCAGCGTTGGAAATTCTCAACTACAGGAAGCTCGATGTGATACAAATTAAAGCCGGTGCTACGCTTGTGACATCTGGGTAAATAGCAGACCTGGCAAGCAAGCGCTACCACGTGGCAAATGAAGATTCAGTTCTGTCTCCATCTTTCTTCATCGTTATCAACTTCTTATTTGTTTCATCTTTCTTTCTTCCTTTATCTATTACTACATCATCTTCTTTTTTCATCGTCCTTTCTTTATCCTTTCTGTATAGCCATCTCTCCTTCTCACTCTCTTTTCTCATTCCCACACCTTGCTATACCGTACTGTACATTGCTGTGCTATGTTTTTCCATCTCGTACCCTCGTTTCCCTTCTTTTCGCCCCTTCGTCCGTCCTCCTCAACCTAATTGTTCTCACCCATCGCCGTGCTAATCCATATTAAACAAGGCTATATGTCATGCCTTGCCCCTACCCTCCCTCTTTTCCTTCCTCATCACCTTCACGTAAACCCTTCTCACTCTCACTTCCCTTTCCCACCCCTTGGTATATTATACTAAGCATTACTATGTTATGTTACAGTAGCTGCATGGCACACACCCACACTCTGTGGAGTAGCTCCCCTCACAAGCATATCGGAGCGACGTCGTGGCTAGGTGCCGCATCCTTGGCTGTGTTCTGTACTCGCTGGGTTTGGAGCGCGCTTGGCGGGTGACGTAATTGCTAGGCGCCACCTCCACTGCTGGGCTCTCTCCACGCGGAATTCTGTCCGGTCGATCACAGCCGTACCTCCAGCTCTGCTGTTAAATTCATCATTACATCTAGGCAGCCAGTGTTTACTGTTCTCGGCACACGCGCTCTATTCATGTCTCGCGGAGCTGAAGCTCCCAGGGGCCCCTTGGGAAGCGGTAGAATTTCATTCCCGGCGAATTGCCAAAGGCACGGCGGCACCCCGCATTAAAGCAGTTCTTACCTCGACTAGGAGCAACACCAATAGTCTATGTTAAAACAATAGCTTGCCGTTTGTTTGTTTGTTTGTTTGTTTGTTTGGAGGTTTTCACGCCGCTCCTAGGGAACGAAAAGTGTTAGCAGACGCCACAGCTCACCGATCTCCCAACGAAAAAGCGTGTGGTGCTTCCAGGGGCGCTCGTGGCGGTGCGGGGATAGATGTACAGAGTACTAACGCCGGCGCGCTTGTTACGTGTGTCATAGCATGGCTGTCCCTTAGCTGTTACGTGATGAGCTTTACCTGTGGTTAAGGTGCCGTTTTGTTGTAGGGTCCTGGCCCATTACAGAGAATGATTTCTTCTCACAGGTGAGATCTGGCGGTTAGGTACTGGACTTGCGCGCTCAAAAGAAGCACAGTATTTCTGCAGTATTACGCGAAGATTATGCATGACACGGAAGTCATCAAGCTGAGTTACCGATTACGGTCAAAACATGGACCGAAATTATTACAACAACATAGGTGTACTTCGATTCAGGCACGCGCGAGAGAGCCTCTGGTTGTCAAAATTAATCCAGATGGCGTTCCTCACAATTGTGCTTAGGCTTTGGCACGCAAAACTTTTTAAATATACCAAGCTTGACCTCTCGTGTCGCGTTGTCAGAAATTTACCGTATAGAGCGAACATTATTCGCTTCATGAAAGCAGGTTTACCTTATAAAATAACCGGAGTCTTGTGGCATCACTATCATACAAGTAAATATACGAAAACTGCTGTGTGCTCAACTTTTACATTTTTATTCTGGTACAGGAATAAATACTAACGTGCTTGCGAAACCTCTCCACTCTGCAAAATCGCTGTCAGTCTCGTAGCTTCTGTGACTACAGTTAAAGTGTTTACCATTTCAAGGAGAATTGGAGCAGAAAAAAAATTTTGGATCCGTATTCGCGCAGCCAGAATTCGAGATTAAAAAAAAGTGCTATTTCAACTCCTTACTCATGAATTCAGGATTTTCTTTTTTTTTTTTGAGGGGCACCAAATAAGGACAAAATAAATACCTAATCAGTTCAATCGCGCAACATCACTGATAGCAGTCTAGGCAGAATACAAGCTGAACACGTGCAAATAAACAACAACCATGGCCCAATGACAGGACAAACACGCGATCATGAGACGCGCCACGGTCCTTTCGGGAACTGATAGACAAATGTATTCCTAGGGCATGTTTCAGCGCTTACAAAAACAAGCCTTGGTTTACAATTACTATAAAGCGACTAGAAAATAAAAAAAAAACTGCATTTACCGCGCTTCCAGGTACGGGGAATACCAGGGTGCCTGAAATAAATGTTATGCTTCTGGAAACACCTACATAACTTCACTACGTCACGCTAAACGTACCATTTACCAGTTTGACCTACCTGATAGGTTTATTAACAATCCAAAGCAATTCTGGAGGGTGGTGAACACTGATGATGCTCGGGATCTTGTCATTTAGTGATTCGGGTAAAACGTTGCCTGACGCTGAGTGTGCTCAAGCGCTGAATCCTGCTTTTGCTGCCGTTTCGACATCAGAGGTGGACACACCGATTTCCTTACGACCAAGTACAATAACTTCTTCTATGCCTAACCTCACATTCAGAGTAAATGATATTCCATGCATAATCAATAACCTTAAGCTTTCGTCATCAGCTGAAAGAGACGAAAAAAAATACGAAAGTATTCACGAACACCAGACATAGTTTCAAGCTATTTATCATCAAGATTTTTGCTATCCCTTTCCACAGCAGCTATTCTAAATGACTGGAAAAACGGTTAGGTTTTTCCAGTCCACCAATCTGGGGAGAAAAAAAACGTTCCATTAAATTATCGTCCCATCTGGCTAACCTGTACTGCCTGTAAAAACATGGAACACGTTATCTGTGTCGGCATCGTGGATTTCCTTTATTCCAATAATTTCTTTCATCCTTCATAGCATGGTTTTGGAAAGAGGCTGCATGTGACACACAACCAGCAATGTTCCTGCATGATATATACATCTTAATTTCGACATCAATTGACAAAACGACAGAATTAGTCCACACTTTGCTAAAGCATTCAACAAGGTATAACAACAAGCTTTCAACAAGGTTTCATAAGCGACCGCTTCTTACAATTTCGAGACAACCTGCATCCTGCCGTCGTAAAATCGCTAAAAAAATTTTTACTAACCGTTCACAATCCGTCATTTTAAACAACAACCTGTCAAGCTTAGTCCCTGTGACATCAGGCGTCCCTAAAGGTTCCGTCTTTGGACAACTTTTTTAGGAATATATAAACGACAGAATTAATTAAAGATTCCATTTTCCCCTTCCTGCCTTTTTTTAGACCCCTTGAGTTTGTATTATGACACAAATACTTGGGCGCCACTGTATGCAGTGACATATCCTGGAGCACCCACATCAGAAACATCATATAAGCTGCTAACAAAACACCAGCTTTCTTAAAACGTTACATCCGCTATTGTCCACAGCACGTCAAACTAATCGCATCCTTCGTTTGGCGAAAAATAGAATACGCATCATCTGTCTGGCACCCACATCAGGTATACGCCACCAAAGCATTAGAGTCCGCTCAAAACATATATGGGCAGCCACATTTATTCATTCCGAGTACTCATATCATATGGCATCAGCGTCACGTCGCTAAAATCGCAATGCGGTCTTTCAACTCTCGCCCATCGCCGCCGCCTCGCTAGCCTGTTGCTCAACCACAAAATCTTTTTCAGCTCGCTTCAGCAACCGCCTTACATTCCACCCGCAGCGCTCACATCGAGCCGCCTAGGTCACTCGCACCAAGTTTCGCGGCCACGTGCGCGAATCTCTACATTTTCATCTTCATTCGTTTTTTCGAACTGCCTCAGGCTGGAACGGCCTTCCCGAGGAAATCGTTGCCACCACCTGCGTATCTCTGTTTCTACTCCGTCTGTCAGAATATCTTGAAACTAAGAATGCATAATGATGACTTCTGAAGAGTACTGACAGAACTTTATAATAAGAAATTTATTTTACTATACGGAGAACACTTTTGTATTCATTTTTCATATAACCACCCTATATAGTACCCCCCCCACCCCCCCCTCGGGGTCTTCAAGGTGTTAAACTGAACTCAACTGAACTGAACAATTCATGATATCGACCTTACGCGTTGTCCAGCAGATCGCTTTTACTCAAAAATATTTCAATGAAACGCTCATACCAAGTGTGCTGCTTCCCAAGTGCTATTATTATTTTTTTTAACCTGAACGCGCGAGCATCGACCACCGAGTCAATAAGCGCCAATCCCCCGGCGTCCCGGTGTCCGGCTCCCCGGAACTGCCTGGCAGAAGGCAGCTACACAGGAGTGTTAATCAAGCACATGCGCGTATTCTCGTTAATTTCGCCGCCGTACTTCGTTATACGGCTCTTATCGACTAGGGGGTCGATGCTCGCGCGTTCAGGTTAAAAAAATGGGCGGCTGTACATCTGGATACGTGGCGCCGACCGGCTATCCAAACTAACGCAATGGCAGTGCTATCACGTGTAACCTAATGTCACAGTGAGAAGTTATTTGTCTTCCGCGTGGCGCTTCCCAAAAGATGGGACGGCGGCCTCCGCACAAAAAATATTGACTGACCACGTATTTCGCTACTTTGGACACCGGAATGATCACCTACATTTCCTTCAGGGAAGCTATGCTGCCCCCGTCAAAACATGTGCACATAGTTTTCTGCCTGGCAATCCAAGGATCGCCAGAAGGGCTTTGCTTACAGATTATTCTGGAATATTCCAGGACATCTCTGGACACTAGCTTTTTGACAGCCTTCTCAAAACGTTTTGAAAACGTATTCAGAGGCCACGGAAAATTTAACTTACGGAGTCTTCCCCTTACCATCCTTAGGAGCAGCTTGCGAAAACGTTATGAACACGCTATCCAGAAAGTCTCAGAAATGAAAAGAAGCAAAACATAACACGTGGTATGCGGCAGATTTCTTAAAAATAAACGCTTCTTACGCGTTTCACCTTTAAATCTTCATTAATACCTGTGAAAAACGTTTTGTAAACGGGTTATATTCGATTTGCGATACCACGGTGCGTAGCGCTTTCTTTGTAATTAGCCAAGAATTCAGAACAACTGACAAAAATCGTTTACTTTTGCATCCGTAGTTTCAATGGAGATAGACACTTTTCATTTCAATTCGTAGAACGCTTTTCTGTTCACGCAGGCAAGTAAATCCTAGAATCCGATTGTGAAGTGCAGCTTCGCTGTAGAATACGCTACTACGACATGGATGCCATTTTATATGCGTAAGCCGAGCTACATGTAATCACGTTAACACGATTTTATATGTACACTTTCTGAATAATAAATATGATTCCCGTTAAGCCAATTACCAATGCAGCTTTTCGTTACTTGTGGGGGACTAAGTGTGAAGAGGGGGGTGAAGTATAAATAGCGTGACAAAAAACGTGCTAAATATATATATATATATATATATATATATATATATATATATATATATATATATATATATATATATATATATATATATATATATATATATATATATAGATACCGACGCGGCTCTACAGCACACAGGCGTGCGTGTGATCGCATGGTGCTCTGTGGCTCTTCTCAGAAAACCTTGGCGCCCACTCGCACACACAAACACGTGTTCTTACGTCTTTTATGAAGGCAGCACTTACATATCAAGGTCTTCTCCGCTTTTCAATAATAATTAGCGAAGACGCCGTCGTTGCTTATACTGCCTCCGTCTTCTGCTAATTATGCCGTACACCGACCCCACATGCACACATATACATACAAAAATTACCGAGGAAAAGCTTATATATATATATATATATATATATATATATATATATATATATATATATATATATATGTGTGTGTGTGTGTGTGTGTGTGTGTCCAGTGCGCAATACATTGGAAATGCGCCGGTGATGCACCCTTTCGAAACCTGGCGCGCCAGACCATCCGGTCTTACAACAATCCCCTCTCGTTTCCTTCTCACAGCTGGTGAAGTGCGTCTTGCCCAAGCGTCCGCGCGAATAAAAACTGACGGGAAGCCGTCGCGTGTGCATCCGCCGCTGCTCAAGAAGGTTGTGTAGTTCGCAGTAGGCGTATCTGACGGCTTTGCCACCCTTCCCTGTTTGTCTTCGCGCCGCGCTCTTCGACGTCGAGGAAACTGCCCCGCCGGTACGCCTCCTACGTCGAGCGACTCAGACGAAAGCCGGCAGCGGTGTTATTCGCGGTCTTAAGTGTCGACGGTGAGTTGCCTTTGACTTGCGTCCATGGTGCGAGCGCGCTGTATCTTAAGAAAACTTCCGGGTCTCAATGAGAGCTTCTCTGTCATTCTGGAAACTGCATCGAAATGAGCTGCGGAGGACTTCGAAAGCTGGTACCTACTCGATCATCTGCGTGATGAAAGAAATTTTGTGAGCTACCTTGCCTAAACTCGGGCATGTGTTGTTGTGTACGAGGGCACCAGTTCTAATCGTGAAGAAGACATCGAAGTTTTTATAGTACGAAAATGGAAATGCGGCCGAGTATACATACTGGATGTGCCAACTTACTCGGTCAAAGCTAAAGAAAAAAAAAGGCGAAAACTTTCGCGCTCTAGGAAAGTTGTACTTGATGTACATGCGTGAAAATTGTGTGCATCTGCAACCGGTATTTTTTCGTTACTGATATTAATTTATTCATTGCGTTTAGTTAGTCGTCGTGTTGTTGTTGAATCAATGGGTAAAATATTAGCGTTAAGATGCTGGCTGCCTTAAATAACTTTGAGTCAAACATTAATTTTGCGGTGAAATCTACCTGATTTCGTTTTCCGAGGAAAAATGTACAGAAGCGCGCGAAACACGCCAAGTATGAAACAAATGCGGGCTCGCGTACCCCATTCAAACGCTTCCAAGTGTTCTCTGTTACATGCCTGTATTCGTTTATCGCTGCATCGTAAAGGACATCACGCTCTCTGATGGATGACGCATGAAAACTCCCGCTAACGTGTCCATTACACCATTACCGCGAATATACACCAGGTAAAAGTTTGCTAGAGTGATTTTTTTTAAATTTAACCTTGGTGAGTGTTAGCTGGGACACCCGCTATGTAGTGTTGGCGTTTACAGCGCTATTAATAAGCAAGAAGGCCGAGCGGACAGGGCGAAGCGTTAACTTTGAAGTATTGTGCGTTTTCTAGTCCTTCAGCGCCGCTCGGTTCGCGCATGAAGGAAAATGGACATAAACAAGGGAGGAACCATAAACTCTACAGGATGAGTGCTAATGGGCGATCACGCTCTCGCCGGTATGTTTCCTTTCTTGTTTATGAATCTTTTCTTTCATGCTCATGCTGAGATGCGCTAGAGCCCTACAAGAATAAGATGCATCAACTCGCCCAATCAGCAGTGCTTGTCACTGCGCGTTTGTTGCGAAAAGGCGAATATTTATACAAACTCAGGAAGTCGCAGTGGGCAAGATATGTAAACGGCAGGTCAGGACATGTAATGGATGTATGTAAAAGAATGAAGAAGACTGGAAACTCTACAAAAGTCTCGTTCATGCCCCTTCGTGCAGTAACATTCGATTCTTGAGTGCAAAGTATAGTAACCACCGCTCTAGAACAAGGTGCCTTCCGAGTTACACTTTATTTACCC
>JALIZH010032631.1:0-36889 GCA_030522465.1 Rhipicephalus appendiculatus
CTTCGTTTATTTGCAGACGATTGCCTAATATGCTTTAATATATCATGTCAAGAGCATCAGTTATATTTAGCTTCAGCGCTACAATAAATCACTGGTTGGTTCACGCGATGTAAAATCAAAGTAAATCATGATAAAACAGTATACGCACGAATAACTAGGAAAAAAAATGTATTAGCTTTTAATTACTTGATCGACGGTAAGCCGTTAACACAGGTGAGACAATTGAAGTAATCAGACATTACGATATAAGATGACTTATCTTAGAAGAAACACCTAATTTGTGTAAGATTTCGAAGTCCCATCGTGGGAGACCTGAGCCCGGGTTGCCTAAAATCGTGCAGGACAATTCAATAAGGTTACCGGCAACCAACCATGCCGCAGAGGTTAAACTCTGGTCCCTTAGACGTAGGCTGAAATATGCTCCGGGGGATGTTAAACTGTATATCTGACTTTGATAAGCCTCGCGCTTGAATATGGCAGCACAATATGGAATCCACATAAAAAGAACGAAATAAAGGAAATTGAAAAATGGCAGGCTGTGCGGAAAGCGCAGCACAGTCACAGCAAAAGCTGAACGAGCGGCATTTCTAGAACCCGGTGTAAACTCTCCTGGGGCAACTAATGCGAGTACACTTGCAAGGTACCCACTAAGCCATAAATCATAAATTTAGTCCAGTTGAGAAGCACCCGCTACGCCATTACTCTTCATTCTGCGGAGAAGAGAGGTACCCCCTGCGCATTTGCAAGGCGTTATGTGCACTTTGTTAATGCGGTGGCTGCTGACGATGAACAACTTTCAATGAGCCCTTTGTAATGGGTTGGAAGCATTCAACGGCCCACTCGTTACGTAATTCTTATTGTGTGGCGCCTGGTTACAGAACTCGCATTGTGTGACGCCTGATTGTTATTTTACTCTTCTACCTCGCTATACTACACATGTTAACGTGGTTCCTTCCCTGCATAACACCTGTATAGGGTCTTTTAAATGCGAAGCATTTCTTTTCATACTGTAAGCACTTTTGCATTTCTATCTATCTATCTATCTATCTATCTATCTATCTATCTATCTATCCGCCTACCTCGTGATTGCCTCCTTAACTTGGGGTAGACCAAAATTTGTATGGGAGGGTAAGAGTTATTGACAAATACGTCTGGCTGGTCATGACATGAATAACGTGAAAATCTTGTCGCGTACGTCGTCAAACCCTTTCGTACAGACCCGTGTGGCACATACCCGTATACCACGGGCCGCGGTATGCGGGTATGCGCCACAGGTGTTTGACAATTTATACCTATCCAGGAACGGCGAGGACAGACGTTAGCAATTTAAATGCGAGAGCGTTCAGAAAAACTCACAGCGGCAGCGTTGACTCGATGAATGCAAAGAATAAATAGCAGGGTGCCAGCAGGAATCGAACACAAGCATTCTGCGTGGCAATCAAGTATTCTACCACAGAGCCACGCCAGGTCTCGGAACTGCTTTGGAAAAGTATCCTTTGCAGGCGTGTTGTTGGTGAAACGTCAACTGTGGTTGCAGCGCTGGCTATCAAATTTTATAAACATTACATATGTACTCCTGTGAGGTAGGCGTCATGTCGGGTTAACGTCCGTTTTATACTTAAGTGCCATCTACTGTCGTTCGTCCACAAAACACTATCCAGAGCTACCATCCTCGCAAGCACAAGTGCTACATATCAGCGTACCGCTTCTTGTGGTGGTAATACCCATGTTTCTGTTGGCATCGTTGCGCAACTGTAAACAACTGGTTATATGAAACATATGCGACTGTTGAGCATATGTCTGTGCGTACACTGTTCGTACATATCTTCAACATCATTTCGTAACGTTTCGCTCAATAAAAAAATTACAACCCAGTCCCCTTGCCTCCGCATGCTTCGCATAACATCGATTCCCATGGTACTTGGGATCTGCGAAACTTTTTGCAATGGATTTCCGAAGCACCGGCATGACTGTGTGGTAGAATACCGAGCTGCCATGGAGAGGGCCCGGGTTCGAACCACGCTCCATCATAAATAGTTTTTTTTTCTTATTTCGTTTTTTCTTTCTTATTTCGAGTGAAAGCGGTTACGCACACCGGCGGCGGCGGGAGCGGACAACTACGGCGCCAAAAACGGCCCTTCTTGTGATCTGATAACAGCTTTCGCTGTAATTTTGCTGTAAAATACAGAGGCGTCCAGCAAGGTTTATGTCGAAATACAGGTACACAGATTTAGTGACTGAAATGCTCCCTCAAGGCACCTTTCCTGAGCTTTCATTGCGGCGAAAAGTGGCAACATTAAGATTCATTAACTTAAACAAACACAAATGCTTCAATTTCAGTACTCATAGGTACATACAAAACAGAATGTCGCAGATTTCACGGTCCGTCATATGTAGCCGTTTGGACCAATATATGCCATACACACAGAGGCTGACACCTTTAATTTATCCCCTCTTTCCGAAAACGATTGAAGACTAGAACGCACTGCGGCATAGCATAACGAAAATTAATTCTTCAGAAAAATTTGAAACAACGGTACTGGCGTACAATCCGTCTATGTAACCATACTGAAGCGTCATTACCTTCATTTTTTTTTTCAGTGATACGCGGCATGTATGCTTCAACATAGCTTCAGACAGTTCTACATGATGTTCCTGTGTATGTAAAATTCTCGTGTGTGATACTGAAAATTTTCTTCATACGGTACAGGTATTACTGTAGTATTGCCGTCTGTTTCACAATGCTCATCATGGGTCCCTACCAGTGTTGCGGAATGGGCGCCTCCATTCCATTCCAATTCCATTCCGAGGAATTAGAACTTGCCGCAATTCCATTCCTTTCAATTCCTCGGAATGAAAAAACTTAGCCCATTCCCACTCCGGGAATGACCGGGCAGTTCAATTCCATTCCTTTAATTCCTCAACGTAGGAAAGGCATCGTGATAGTTTCATCGAGTTAAGGCTGAATGCCCCATGAAGCTGGTGCCATCAGATGCATTAAGAACTGCAAAAGTACGCAAAACACGTTACCAAGGTCGAGCGATAGTAGCTTGGTGACATATCTCGTGCATTACAACCACCCTATAAATTCCCATAGGGGCAGTTATCCCGCTACTTATAGTATTTGCATGGGCAGCATGTTTGAACGAAGGGCGATGTTTTAATATTGTTTAAGGCTTAAATGTGTTAATGCTAAAATGACGACATAGCGTATTTTCATGGAGATAAAAGTAATGTTCAAGAAGACTAAGCAGTTTTGCCACGCGTCTGCAGCGATGGTGAATATGGAGAAAACTAAGATTTGGTTAATGGGGAACAAAACCCTCTATATCTGCTGGTATTACTTGGAACAGTGCACCGCTCGGGCACCTTGTGCCTTTGCATCGAATACGGAACACTGGGCCGCACTGCTCGTCAGCACTTACGTTTGTCAAGCGCACCTCGCAAGCATGGATGGGGTAAGTTGTGACGGAATAGCAGGGAGGCAAAACTTTTCTTTACGGGGACGACGACAGAGAAACAAGACGCCTTTTCAGTTTGAACGCATCACGAAGACTGTTTATTCCTACACTATGTACAGTGCTCTCGTAGAGAGGGAAAGGAAAAGGAAATAGAAACACATGGAAACACAAGTAGTCAAAAGAGTTCTCTCTGCACCCCGCACGTGCAACCATCTGGAGGAACAGAAGGATAAAAAACGCCTTCCCTGTTTTGGGTGACGGTCCCTGTGGCTTTTAGTCTTTCTTTCACGGGGTGCGCGTGTAGTGCGTAAAACGACGACGTCAAGGACGCTCTCCGCTCTTCCCGTAATGTCCTTCAGGTGGACCACTCGTCGCCTCCGGCCCGCTGTGGTCGCAACGCCGAAAACGCGACCCCCCCAAGTTGCCCTTCCTCCTCCTTTTCGCCGCGGGGTCATCCACTTAACGCTCTCACAGCTGGGGCTGCTTCCCCATATGCGACAAATACAACATGGGGTGAGGAGAACTTTCTGTGTTCGCCTGTGCGCAGGTATGTAATGTCAGGTATAGAACTTAGAGAAGCGCTTTTCCGAATATGCGTCCGAGTCGCCAACGGCGACAGAAGGAAAAACGAAGAAGTGAAGGGTTGTGAGACAGCAGGCGGCCAGGGCGCCGCCGAAGGGAAAAAAATCACAAGGCGTAAGGGGGGGGGTATGCCGCCGCCTGTAGTTCCGTATGACGGATACCAACGGTATAGAACCGCGGTTACGCGAAGAATAAAGACAAACTTGGGAGCATCACAGTCTATATAAGGACTGAATTGAAGTAGGCGCTTTGCTATAAATAGGGGTGTGCGAATAGTGAAATTTCATCTCGAATCGAATCCGAATCGAATAGTGCCGAATAGTGGCCAAAAATGCCGAATATCGAATAGAATATTGAATACCAAATATTTTGTTGGGAATTGAAACAAAGAACAAACCGCTCATGTCCTCGAGCACATAACGCGGTGAGTGACGGCCACCGGAAGACTACAGATTGTCATGCAGAAACACAAGCTGTTCCACATGACCTTGTTTCAAACTGTTACGGTGTTCCCTGCAGTTGAAAATATGCGCTCACTGGGCGCCTCAGTAGCAAGGATGGGAAGGTATCGCAAAACAATTTTGGTCGTTACCCGGATAAAGTGCAGCTCTATGCGCTATCCCACTATTACAAAGGATCATACTTTCTTATAGGGTCACGAGCTCATTCAAGTATTTTTTGAACCTTTTGTCTATAAGATCTGAGCTCAGTGCTCGTTATTTTTATACGCTATAGCGATCGACAGTCTCCCAGACTGTTTCTGGCCGTTTCTGCTTCAGCCATGAAATGCGGAAATGACATAATCGCCTTTAAAATTAACATGAGCTAACTTTTGAACCAGTATATCGGTGAAAGTTTTAACGGAAGGCCTTCTGTAACGACGTTAGCGTTAGTTTTAGCCACCCCACCCGAACCAAGTTGCCCCATTGCCCTTTGTCGCGCTTTAGATATTCGTCCAGTCGAATTATTCGCAACTTCGAATACTAGCTATTCGAAAGTCGAAGTGAATTATTTGATTAAGCACTATTCGATTCGAATTCGAAACTCGAATATTCGCACACTCCTACTTATAAACGTACCGTGCTTGTCCGACCAGACAGCATCAACGACTGCTACAAGGGCATCTATAGATTTTCTGAGGAATACTGGACTTGACGCTAGACATCAAGAAGACCACTGTGTGTTACGTGGTCATTGTACATACGCATCACCTCTTCCTGTCCCCCATCATCATCTTTATCACTCTATTCCTCCCTCTCACTTTTCCCCTGTGCTGATTAGCAGGCCAGAGCGCACAATCTCAGGCCGACCTCTCGGCCTTCTAATAAATTCGCGCTCTCTCTCTCTACCATGCTTGTAATCAGCCAAGCCATTTTAAAAATACTGCTTCATTGTTAAATTCGATGCTCTGACTTACTCATGTTTCAAGTTTGAAAAACAGCGCGTGGACGAAAAGGTGCTCTTTTTTGCCAAAAGACGTAATTCCATTCCCATTCCATTCCGTGCAAAAGGCGTTTAATTCCATTCCCTCCCATTCCATTCCTCCAAGCGGTGTCCCCATTCCATTCCCATTCCATTCCGGGGTCGCAAGAATGTGGAATGAATCCGGAGTCATTCCAATTCCGGAGTGGCAACTCCGCAACACTGGTCCCTACTGTGTAAAAGTGGAATTAACTTAGGTCTTATATTTTTTCGTGGTATTTGTTTAGCGGTTTCAATTGCGATTTGAATGTTCTGTTTGCTTTAGGTTTGTTTAAAAATGGTTGACGTGCTCTTTTTTCCTGATTTCAATTTATAGCGCTTGTGTCCTTAGCGATGTTTGAAGCCTATCTCGTTCCTCCACGCTGCATCAGCTTTCGGCTAACAGTATACGAACAAATAAAACAAAACGAATTAATAAAATTTAATAAGGGAGCAGCAGTGGCGGCGCCATCGCAGGAGCCAGGTGATGCATATCGGGGTCTGAGCAGAAGATTCCGGCGTCGTAGCATTTGCAGAGGTAGCGTCTTCCGCACTGCTTTCCGAAGCAACACTGGCAGCAGAAGTAGCAAGCAGCAGGTACTTTACCTCGCCGCTAGAATGTGGTGTAGTGGCGGCTAAGACCAAGGCCTTCGATAAGTTGTGGCAAAACAGCGCAGACAACGGGACGAAGAACATACACGACAACAGCGCTGACTATCAACTCAGCGATGTTGATAGTCAGCGCTGTGTTCTGTAGGTTCTTCGTCCCGTTGTCTGCGCTGTTTTGCCACAATGTTCATGAACCAACTAGTTCACCTAAGAACCCTTGTGTTTCGTTACGCGACCGCGAGGCCTAAGACTGGGCGCGAAATGCCACAGAAGAAAATAACGCGCGCCTCTGTCGGATACCAAGGCAAGACTCTAACTAGAGTGTATACTAGAACAGGGGGAATGGTCGGAACGACCTTCGCAAAGTAAAGTCGGAACAAGCTAATGCCGCTTGCGGCGCTGCGATTGCCAACGCCACTTAGAGGAGCTGCGCACGGCTCCTCTAAGTGGTTCAGCGGTACACTCTTATTCACGTCTTGGCTAACGCACGCCCTCTAGGCGGGAGTTTTGAAAATTCAAAACTCCCGACTACAGTAGGCCTTTGGAAAGCATCTGGGGGAGTGAGTAGTTGATTCGCACTGGCACGCTGCCTACCTGTACCATGGGTTTTAGTTCTATATATATATATATATATATATATATATATATATATATATATATATATATATATATATATATATGATTTGAAGGGAATATCCGACAGGTCCCGGTAATGTTTGTATTGAATAAACTTGGAGGTCGCACACATCGAAAAGGTCAGCCGCAAAGGCGAGCAGTGCTGCGAGGAGGTGTACGCTTGGAGCTAACTACGCACACTCTCTTGCGTGCGTGAAAGAGAAAAGGGGCCGCTACGCTCTCCGTCGTACTACGCTTCTGCTGATGCGCCGAGAAAACAAAGGAAGCAGGTATAAACGAGAATCGGAAGATGTGCGAAGGGAAGGGGGGTCGCGTTTTTGGCGAGAAATGGGCTAGTTATCGCTAGGGCTCCGCGTTTTCGGATAAATCCGAAAAGATCCGATCAACACTCCCCGGTAAAATTTTTAACAATTCGGATTTATCCGATCAACTCCGCTTGTAGACGCGCATTTTCGTTGCACCTCCTTCAGCGGCAGAAACCTCATAAAGTGTGCTTGCGTCTATTACAATAAGCGTTAAGGTTGTAATACGAACAAACGTAGCTGTTTTGCATTGAAGTATTTATGCTTGCATGTATATGCATTTGTGCGTTCAAACCTACCAGACGTCTAAAATACACTCAGTGTGTTCGTATGGTTCCGTGTTCAGATATCATCTCATCTAAGATTTTGGAGTGTTCAGAATAATAACGATAATAAATCCTTTATTTTTCGTCAAGAAGATGAGGGAAGCTAGGAGAGAAAGCTGTGAAGCAGCTTGATATGCTACTGCGCACACTTGCTCCCCCACACCCAACTCACACCCCCCCTCCCCCCCCCCCTTTCCCCCCCCAAAAAAAAGCACACTCTAGAGTCGCGCGCGTCTTGTGGTGCTGGTCGCATTTATTGTGAACTCTCATACAGCTTACGCGCTTTCGTCGCTCTTGACAGGTGTCACCTAAATAATCTGTTCGTGTAATTTGACAAGCTGTGTAATTTTAGCTCGCACGTGACTACTTATCCTTTGGCCAACAACTGTTTTCTGGATTACTGATCAATGACAAAATGCGGCAATGAAAGGAAGCATATCTCTGCTAGCACTTGAATGATGTTAGGATCTGCCCGCATGATAGGTCGTTTACGTCGCACTTACTTTTTTTACCTTTAGGAAGAAGCGGAAATTTCTTTCATAATCAAAAAGTAAATTAAACTGCACTTACGAGTACCGAAGACATTAGTGCCGTGTCATTGGATCTAGTGCCCATACAGGACTGGTGGCATGTGTCCTGTTTCGGGACGTAAAAGTCAGCACTTCGACTTTACAAACAGCGACAGTCTTTAAAACGAGTTTTGCTGCCTAATTTCTAACAAGTTTTAAAGCCAGCCTCATTCATGCTCGTAAAATACACGTGCGTATTTACTGTTCTCCTTCAGTGATTACTATGCTTTGTGCTCCCACTTGCCCACTGGTCTTATGCAGTGCCAAGTCAAGCGTGCCCAAGTACATCGTGCGTCATGCACCAACTGTGGCGCTTGTGCAACCTGCTGCTCTCGATCAAGGTAAAATTGATGCGTCATATATAGTTTGGACTTTAGCTAGTTGATGACATTTTTTTTCTTTAATCCGCTTTTCCATGCGACACAACAGCGATATATAACCATAGTTGTAAAAAGTACTGTTGTTTTCATTGGCAGTTTATTATTTATTTTATTGGATTGCTCTTGTTAACTTTATTACAGAGAAGTCAAGCGCACACAGCAGTCGTAATAAAGCGTATAATTGTCGTTCATCCTCGTGATAGTGTACACAAAATATGAATATTTTTGCAGCTGATAAAACCTTGCGACACGAGAGCCAGGCGTAGTTTTATCGATCAACCGGCCAGGAGCTCACACCTTGCAGGAACTCCAGCAGCAATAGTAGCATCGACTATGATGTTGTTTGCATTGCAGTAACTTAGCATACGATATTTCTTTTTGTGTTTTTTTTTTGTTTCGTTCTCACTGAAATATTGCCGCCGCAGCAGGATATTGAACCACGGCAGCGGTTTAATTTTTGATGAAACATTGGTTGTTACCACTCAAACATTGGCCGTGACCAGCATTCACCTCGTATTGAAGAAAATTCGTTTGCGATATTGTCTAATTGTGCATTCAAACACCACGAAAACTGAAAAAAGAAGTTTGTTGAGGCGAGGACGCCTGGTTTAAAAAAAGGCGGGAAGTTTCTAAACTAAATTTCAAGCCTAGTTAGCCTGCCACTTTATTTACTTAACGAATCAATCATGAGTCAATTGTAAAACTGCTTTCCTCGTACGGGATTTTTACCAAATTGCGACTGAGCTGTGGTCTTCACTTGCAGCTGACATTTGAAACAAAGCTTCACTTCTAAGAAAAACTGGAAGTTTCACGGAGATGCTGAAAAATGTCAGTCATAATTGGTCCGGTGTGCAATGCCTGCATGTATTTCGTGGAGACCGATGAGTATTTCTGATGAAACTATGCTAAGCTTTCTCTCATAACTGCGGAAATTTTATGGCTAGAACACTATTAGAAAGCTTAATTAGCAGCTTCTGTAAACACTTTCAAATTTCTAACTTCTCTCACGTCGTCTATTTACACCAAATTGGACAAGTTGTATAATTGATTAAGAATAACTACGAAGAACTGCACGAAATAAACGGGCACGAGGAATGCACACACGCAACCGTTTACCAGGTAGAAGTTTTTGTGTCATGGGCGAAGACAGAAGGTGATCTAAGAACGTAACGCGGAATGTGTCCTCTTGCTTTTCTTTTCACTTTTTTTTTGTTCCATATTGTTTAAAGCGCAACAGACAGGACCAGAAAGAAGACACTACGAGCGCTTCTTCCTGGTCCTGTCTGTTGCGCTTTAAACAACATGGAACCATACCAACTAGCCCAGCTGTCGACTTTGCTACAACTCTTTTTTGTATTTTGTTTTTTTCCTCAGGATCACACGCGAGCAGCCCACCCATTGCCTGACCCCCAGAACTTGAATGGAGTACCATAACAAGGCGTTCTACTGCGATAAAGTGCGAGAGAATTTGAAACTTTCGGTTGGTACAGTTCTAGAGAAAGTCATTATTTTGTGCTTCACGACGTACTATATTGAGATCCTCACATACCCAGTTGGTTATGCTCACTACTTCGCGTTGTGCCGAGTATAATGAGAAATACCTAGTTGTTTCCCAGGTGTTTTGCTGGCGGGAAGCCGCTGAAGACACATTGAAAAGTTCAGAGGTATTCGTTAAGCACCAGCACATATTTGTCCGAAAAACGCCCGATGACACGTTTATCGTTTCTCTCAGCGCTGAGAATTGCTTTTAGCGTTTTTTTTCTTTTGCAATAACAACTTATTTTTGCACCTAGGCAGTAGCTGTTTCTCGCATGCCACGGTACACACAGCAGGTACTATTCAACTATAAAGCTGGTATGGTCCATGAAGTCATTCTCAACCAAAATGATCCTGCTGAACGGTACATTTATGAGGAAGGCAGTGCGTCCATGCTTTAACCGTAGTTAATGAAAAAAATCAAGGATGCGAATTTCTTTAAGCATGTCTAGTCAGACTGCAAGCATATAGTTTTGAAGTTACAGTTGATGTTAAATCTAGGTAACCAGCAAGTGGGGAATGAGTATTAAAAAGCTCCTATGCGATGTAAGCGGTTAACGATTCCAAGTGGTTAAAATTTGGCAGTTTTAGAATACGGTGCCCAGAGCTTCGCATGAACAATTTCTTGTGTTTGTTGCTCCTGCGCATGTGTCCAAGACTAGACAATGGTACCCACGTTACTTTGCGAATACAGTATAGCGTGCATGCCCAGCCAGTGCAACGTCTGTGTACATAATTCTAAAACTTTGTTAGCCCACAATCAACCACCAAACGGCGTGCCTATTTGACGTCAAGGGAGTCTCCATTAGGGATGCCGCAAGCTGACTGATTTGGTGCTTCCTGTGCATGCCACACACACACAAACACATACACAATATATAGCAATAAAGACGCTGGATAGAATCAATGGTGGATTAGTGACGAGACCTTCATCCTCAAGCGGAAATAAAATGGGCTGGTAATGATGAAAAACAAAAGGCTTCCTTGGACGAATGCGCGAATGATTTGCCGTGAAATGTACATATCTAACCTAATGTTCCACTATGAGTAACAGCATTCTGCTGAAATCAAGCGCGGGCGCTGGGGCCTTCCCAAGGTGTTCTAGATTCCGCAAAAGCGTTCACCCTTTTCTTCTAAATCCACGGCAAGCAAAGCCTAACAGTGTACATTAATATTTCAGAAGTCCGCATAACTGGGCTGGTTGGTTCATGACTAAGACGGGAACAAACAGCGCTGGACACGTGACGGTGAAAGAGTGACAGACGAAGGCGCTGAACTAACAACCACTGGTTTACTGCGGGGATTTGCAATATATACAGAAGCTTTGCGCAGAAGAACAAAAAAACACAGTAACTGCGCAGAGAGAGACAAGAAGTCATCATGCCAGACACTTCGGCGAAATAGGCTTTCACGTTTTTGACAAGTACCTGATTTCACAGCTATGAAGATAAATCGATGGCGCACTGACGCAAGCATTTCCTTGTGCGTGGATATGGTAAGCGTCACTAATCTCACCTGTTCTTTGCTGTCTGTACGTTGCCAAAACTGTGCACCACTCGAAGATAGGCTGACAGCCACATGCTTTACAGTGCTGAGCTAAGTGGCTAGGCACTGATTCGTTGAGCGAGTTCGCATGCTCTCGTAGCCGGTCGTTCAAGCATTGGCCGGTTTGGCCGATGTAACAACGCCCGCAATTGAAAGGAATCTTATATACTACAGCATTCCTGCATTCAACAAACTGCTTTCTCACAGTTCTGCTTTCTTTTGCCCTCTTTGTTCACTTTGCGGCATAGCGCTGCAAGATTGTCGTTTGCACTAAAAAAAACGCGTGTTCCAATCTTACCAGCCACCTCTTCCAACCTGTGGGAGACCTCGTGAACATAAGGTATAACGGCTGTGCTTGTATGTGGCCTTTCATCCACCCTTGCCAAGCTTACGAAAAGCCCTTCCGGAACAGACACCAGCAAGGCCTGAGAATAACCAGCATAGCTGAGCCGTCGCAGCTGGTGCTCAAAGCTACCAGCTGACTGGTGGAGGCACGAGCTTTCTTCGAGCGGGGGTTATATTGCCAGCACAAATGGTCAGAGTCGAAGGATAGATCCAGGTCTAAAAATCTTATCTTTTTGTGGGAAGGGTGCTCAACCGTTAGAATTAGTGGTTTCGTTTCGCGCTGAAGTATGTCGAACATTTCCTCTGTTGACGACCCACTCGTGTGAATCACAAGGAAGTCATCCACGAAACGAAACACCTTGGCAACACTGGTCAGCGGTAGGTAAGCCATCAGGCTTCTGTCAAGTCCAGCTAACAAGAGGTTTCTAAGGACGGGGGCGATACAGGTATCTATGCACACGCCATCCCGCTGAATGAAAATGGAGTCATTAAAACTGATGAAGGTCGAATGAAGGTAAAAAGTAAGAAGTTCTATTAACTTGACAACACGTATTCCACAGACATTTTGAAATTTAGTGTTCCCATACCTATCGATACATTGGCTTACTTCGTCACAAAGAAGGTTATGGGGTAATATTCGCTTCGTATCAATATTAATATTAACATTAATATTTGCCGAATTAAACTACAGTCCTCTGTAACGTACAGAGGACCCTTCCACTTTGAGCACCGCACCGTGTGGCACGCGTAGGGCACCTCGAGTGGATGCGTGCGCATCGAGGCACCCTAGGGCAGCGTAGGGTGCCGCGATGCTGTTCTTTCCCCGCCGCTCTGTGCAGGATGGCTACATCTGCGCCATGTTTGTGCCGGCTTCCCGGGGAGGCAGCAAGTGCAGTTGTAAAAAGCTTTCGTGCACTAGGGAATGAAGCATTACGGAATTTATTAGATGTGAAGCATCTTATGGCGAAGCTTAATCCGGTGGTGGTGGTGTGCCGCGTGCCCACCCTTACTGCGCATGCGCAAACCCTTTAAAAAATAAAAATAAAAAACCTCCTCTCCCCCCTCTCTCTCCTAGGCATCCCTCCCCGCGGCAACCACACCCTCACTGCGCATGCGCCTCCCCTCCTCTCTCCCCCTCTTACACTCCCCCCCCTCTCTCCTCTAGGCATCCCTGCCCGCGGCGTCTACACTCCCACTGCGCATGCGCGTCCCCCCCTCTCTCTCCTCTCCTACGCTCCCCCCCTCTTCCTCTACGCATCCCTGCCCACGGCGTTCACACTCCCACTGCGCATGCGTGTCACCCCCTCTCTCTCCTACGCTTCCCCCTCTCTCGCCTCGCGACGCCGACGCAGGCAGCGTCTGCTAGCGAGTTTCTTTGTTGAAAAAACCGACTGCTCGCGCTGCACAACCGTTCACTGGCCACCCCGTATATATGGCGATGGATCTTGACCTCCAAGGTGGTGCCGGTGGGAGATTTCTCCTGTGCGTTGTTGAACAATAAAAATTCGCAGCGTGCGCGTTAACTAAAAGCGGAGTGCGGGTCTTTGTGTCCAGTCGGAGTCTTCTGTCTCTCATTGCCCATTAGCAGCGATTGGCGTGTTAAGTAGGAAACACTGCTCCATCACTGCCTGCTTTGCGCCTCCCCAGTTTTCTCTCCTGCGCAACGCTGCGATGAGCGCCAGCGTAAACGCCGCCGCCAGTGTAAGCGTTAGCGCCCGCTGCTTCACATCTACACATGGTACCCTTTAGCGGGAGATGGTGTAATTTTTTTTTTAGGGGCGAAGCTCCTTAAGCCGTGGGTCGTGCGTCCCCGTTGTATGTAGCCACCTCTCGTTTAGTACTTGTATATGATGAATATATTTAGGGGCGAAGCTTCTTATGGCATTACCTCGGCGGTCCTCAGTTGTCCATGCACCCTGAGTAGCCAGTAGGTACTGGATTTCGACCTCCAAGGTAGTGCCTGCGTGAGATGTCTCCTGTGCGTGATTAAACAATGAAAAAATTCACAACGTACATGTAAAATTAAAGTGAGCTGCGAGTCGCCATGACTCTCATCGACCCTTTAGTATAAATGCGCCCGATCTCACGTCGTTGATGATGTACTGCGCAGAATTCGCGGAAGATTACCGGTTTACCGCCGCACCTCCGAAGCTTCGCCCACTCATCATCATTCACTCCGTGGGTATGGTGTCGTCATCTCCAGTTCTCGTCTCGTTTCCGAGAGGGCGCTGTCCTATAGACATGCGTACAATATGGCGGTTGGGTGAAGGTACGCTAGATGGCGTTGGCGGTGCAGCTGCTCTCCGATTGCGCGGACCGCCGTACGAGCAGTACGAGTGCGCTTGCCGGATCGTGCTGCTTGGCGGACCATGGACGACGACCGGTCGTTCAAGTTTCAATAAAATTTCACACACACTATCGCTTTGATTACTGCTGGGCGAAACCATTGAAGATTTCACGGTGTAACCATGATTGCTTCAGTCACCATAACTCTCATCGACCCTTTAGTATAAACGCGCCCGATCTCACGTTGGTGATGATGTACCGGGCAGAATTCACGGAAGATTCACGGTTTACCGATGAGCCTCCGCAGCTTCGCCCACTCATCATCATTCACTCCGTGGATATGCTGTTTTTTTTTTTTCGGAGCGCAGAGACCGAGTCACTGTGCTGGTCTGTTCTGGCACGCGCGTGAGGCGTGAGCAAAGGGGTGGGCACTTCAATGGCGGACGTACCAACAATGAATGTTGCCCCCCCTCCACAGAGCGGCGGGGGAAGGAGGAGCATCGAGACACCCTACCCTAGGCTGGATGGATGGATGCTATGAGTATCCCCTTTATAAGGGGCGGTGAAGTGTGCCACCAGGCTCGACAAATAGAGCAAACAAAAACGTTTTTTTTTTGCTTTCCCTCTCTATATATCCCTCTATAGAAAAAAAAAAGTCACAGTTTCGCCGCAAGGGCGAAGCTATGAATGCGATAGCAACACATTGGCATTTCAAGCGAAAAACGGCAAGCAGATCGAAACTTGTGCGCTCCAAGCGTGAAGGACGCACGAGACATACGCACAGGTATACACAGGACGAGCGCGAACTAACAAGTGTCACAGTTGTTACTTCCCTGTCTAGGAACAGCAGCTCGCTTCTTTCGGAAACGGGGCCTCTGCAGCGAGCGAAGTGACCTTCGAGCGCTCTGTAACCTAAACGCAACCTTCCCGGCGAAAGCACGCGTCGTAAAACTACACCCATCCCCCACCCCAAGATAAGCGCGCGCGCGCACGCACCCGGGCAAAAGCGACTACGCCCTAGCCAACGCGTCGCAACGAGTGGGGCGCCGAACGCGCACTTTGCGCCATCTCGCTGGTTTGCTGGTAAGGCAGAGAACACGCTGATATTCCCCCCCCGAGATCTGCGTACCGCCAGCGGCGAATGGTGTATACAAATAGCTCGCCGTTAGTATGCTGTAGCATGTGTGCTTCTATGGCGTAGCGGTTAGCGTCGCGCGTTGCGGAGCGAGAGGTCGCCCGTTCAGTTGCGCCCGTCGGAAAATATTTTAAATGCGAATGCATTTCTTAGCCGGGCTATGTCAGGCGGCGTTGTCCCGCGTTGTCCGGCGTTGTCCGCGGAGGAGGAGGATAGGTTGAGGAGGTGTCCGCGCGCCGGCAGGTGTTATCTCTCCGCTCTCACTCCCTCTCCCATAGGCAACAGCTGCGGGCGCGCGCGCTTATCCTCGCCCCTAGCAAACGGAGCATGTGATGCGAGAGAGTGTAGGAGAGGGTAGGTGCAGTGCTTCCCCGCTCCTTCTCTCGCCGTTCGCTCTCTCTCCTCCCTGCGCCCCACTCTCCCGTCCGCTCGCACCTCACTCTCGACCGTTCGCTGGCTGGGCGCCTCTCAAGGCGATGAAGTCGGTGTCGGCGCATTCGCATTTCCTCACGATTCCCTTCGGGGAGGTGGGGGGTATTTTTTTCTTCGTGGCTTTTATATATTGTAAAGGAAGAGAAACAGAGACAACGCCCATACATTGGGCCGGCTGTTCTTATTCTCTGACTTCATCCTCCTCTTTCCTTATCCGAGCACGCGCCCGTGCCCGAGCGCCGCTATATCTTCCTTACACTCGGCTACGCTGCGAAATGGCATGGGGAGCTTCTGAAATGAACTCGGGCGGATGACATTCGCTGAGCCGCATTGGTCGTCGCACGCCCCCAGGCCCTGGACCCAGAACTGCCATCGTAAGTGAAAACATCTCTGGCTGGCGGTATTGACTGTGCCTGGGGGGTCTCTCTGTTGGACGCCATGACCTGCCTTGCTTGGCTGCCCAACACTCCGTTGGGTGACCTTGGCTGTGCCGTTGCGGCCGCGGCACGCTTAGCTGACCGTTCTGTTGCCTCAGTTTGGGGCGCTGGTCTTTATGCACGTCTGAGTACTGGGCATGCAAATATTTGCAGAGCGAAGAATTCGTACAAACCCGGACAAGCTGCAGGGCGTGGTCATGACTCGACGTAGTAGCGCCTGCATTGCTGTCACCGCAATCTTTGGTTCTGCTGGGATAAAACGTGGTGTCTGGTGGCTCCGTATCGCGTCCGCACACGTGAACGCCACCATAGCCGCGCCCCACGCCGAAATTTTTGAAGTCTTCCAAAGGCATCTCGCTGCTTTTGTCAAGCTTCTCGCCGTCCAACCGGTCAGTGGCAGATTCCATGGCGGCGACAGCCACTTCGTGTTGATGCGCGCGGCGTTCAGGAGGCATAACGGGTGTCAAAACAGAACACTTGCCGTCGTCAGCATACCTGCACGTGGGGCTGCCGGAATGGCCGATTATGGCTCCGTCGACCTGGGGCGCAAGGCTTTCGGAGTGACCGATGCCGGCTACGTCTGCTCGGGGCGCATCGATGACCTCCGTGTTGGCTTGTTTGAGCGAAACATTCGCACCCTCGGCCACTGACTGCCGTGAAGCCAGCCGATGTGCGTCCGACTGGTTACAGACGACGCTTTTGGAACCCCCCAGACAGTTCCGGTTGTGGTCTATCGACTTCGAACTTTTGGGCCGAGGCGGTACTAGGAGTCAAGCGGCTGATGGTGACTCCAGCGGAATCTTCACCAGAGATAAGGTAGTCAGCCCCTATACTCTGTTTCACCACTACCGTTCAGCACTGCGAAAGCTACGGGGTGTAAACAAGCCACACGCTTGCGCAGGAAAAATAGATCCAGATATAATTGCCTTGCAATTGGCAAGGTTGAGAGATTTGCCTTTGATTAGCATCTGCTTCTGCACATCAATAAGTAATTTGTTTATTCTTCATTGCATTTACGTCGTATTTCTTTACATGTTGTATCAGCAACCGTCGGTACCTGTGGTTAAAAATCAACATGGCAGCGCCCGTGCAGACACGACCACCCGCTTCGATGCGAACTTGCCCTTGACGCTCGCTCAAAAAGCTCACAGCAACAAATGAATGGTGCAATGAGCTATCGCTTTGCGCCGTCTCACGATCAGGACAAAGCATCAGGTACGCTCTGTCGTTATTGGCAAGATAAGCTATTGCTTTAACCACGCCTGCTAAGCCTAACGCGCCGAGAATTTGATCACGGTTCATGGAAATAGCGCAATGTAGCCACGAATACATTGCTGCAGAAGCTCCAAGACATAAATCTAAAGCAAATACAAGCGTCTGTTTGGAACTTACGGGCCACAGAGCGCACGACGACGACGTGATAAACTCGAGGCGGAGAGCAGCAGCTTCGATGCGTGCAGCCATGTTCTATTTTTTTCGGCGCTGCCGTCCGCTCGCCGAACCTGTGCGCGCAGACGGCAGGGGGGATGCTAGCAGACGACGCGGCGCGGATGAATACATGTGGAGGGGCTAATCGCCCTTCCTATTGGCTAATAGGCCCTGTAGCCTCCACAGTGCTGAAGGGAACTTCTGAAACAGAGTATAGGATCATGTCAGCGGGCAGGTCGTCGAAGACAGGAAAAGCCGGCCAGGAACTTGCTCCCGGCTTCGGTTTGGACATACAGGTCAGGTGCACCGACAGGCAACGCGCAACCACCGAGGCCACGTAGAGGTGCCTCAGGCCATGGTTTGAGGTTGGCTGGCGCATGTTGTCGATGCAGCGCTGTGGCCGTCGCTGCTGCGCTCTGTGGCTGTTCTATTATCTGACCTCGTCTTTCTCGTCTACGTGCTAGCCGAATGCGCCTGTGCCCGAGCGCCGCTCTGTGCACATTACACTCGGCCTCGCTGCGAAATCCCATGGAAAGCTGCAGTTATAGTCTATGAAGTCTAAGTTACAGATTTTACGGCTATAGTTGGTTAGACGCGCATTTGTTCTTGTCCGTGTTGTCTAGCGGTGAACCCTTCAATTGTTTCTGGTGGGCGGCCTTGGCTGTTGCGTGCCGGCGGTCACGGCTGCGCCGCAACTTCACTTCATGGGCTGCGAGACATGCTTCTGGTGGTCGGCTTTGGCTGTGTCCCGGAGATAGCGGTGAAGGCGGCATGCTCAGAGGGAGCAGTATTCGAGGCGGTGTCGGTGTCTGCATGACTTCTTGGTACTTCTTTTCCACTTATTTCGGGAATTCAGTCACATCAGCGTCATTGTCAAAAACGGGAGAAGGAATATCGGGAGCTTCGTCATACAAATGAATCCGTCGTGGCTTCGGGACAGCTGAATGTGATCTTCTGCGTGATCTTGTGCCATCGACTGCTCTGGAGACAGCTCTCCAAGCTGCAGAAGCGGCTCCACTTTGTCGGCGAGCACAGCTATGGAAGCCACGGGTTCCTTTGGTGCCTCCACTGGAGGCGCGCCGAGCACGACAGGAAATGTCAGCTGCGTCTGCTCTGGCCGAGTAGTGCTCTCGGCCTCTCTCTATGATGTGGCGTCGGATGCCGGTGCAGTAACTGAGACGAGCAGCGGAGTGCAGCATCTGTATCCAACATCTTTTGTAAAGCAGGCAGGGAAGCTCTTTGTCTTAGGGCTCGAGGGCATCGATGGGCCATGAAGGCGGTGTCCCTCATGAGATCGATCTCCGATGGCGGGCAGATTGGTGGAAGCCCGAAATGCTGCTTCAAAGTGGTGCGGGTCGCAAATGACATGCGTGGTAGAGACTCCCCTGGCAGGCAGGGGGTCGCAGGCTTGTAAATGTGGGCGAAAGAGGCTGGTCAACTTCGCGCACCATTCCGACCAGGACCGCTGCCTGACGCCTTCGTAAGCATGCCATGCTTTGGCAGCATCGCGAAGGTAGTCGATGGCCACCCACCATTTCTGCTGGTCCGTCCAGGCATGGCAGTTTCCGAGGGAGTTGATCGTATCGACCCACAGGAAGACATCGTCCTGGAAACCTCGGAAATCGGGTAGCTCCCATGCAGCCGCTGGTGGTAATGTGGTCTGCGAGGATCCGGAAGCTCTCGTGGCGAAATGGTTTAGCTCTTGGGCAATTAATGATGCCGCCCGAATGACGTCCATGGGTTGGCCGAGCGAGGAGCCCGAGGAGCCAGGGGTGGAGTCCATGGAAAATACGGAGGCCTTGGCGCTTACGGAGGCGGTACAGGACCCGCACTTAGCAGACGCCAAGCTGCCCAGTTGTTGCGACAGGCGCATGGCTGCGCAGATGATCTGCGCTGCATCGTCGGATGAGCCACCCGTGGAGCCCTCGGTGGCGGCCGTGGAGTACGTAGTCGTCGCAGCAATCAGTGCGGCGCTGATGTCCTGGATAATGGAAGCGTCGGTATAATACCGTCGAGCCGCCGAGCAGGCCTGGACGCCTCCCCGGACTGTGCTTGTAGCGCCTGCAGGTAAGCGGGTGCCGAGGAGGCCTGGACGCCATCCCCGAACTGGGCTTTCTGCGGCGGCAAGCTTGCGGATTCCATGGCCTCGGAAGCGTGGACGCCGTTCCTTGAGTGGCGGGTCCGCAACGCCGAAGACGCTGTAGCACAGGTGGCTTCTGCCGTAAGGCTTCGTTGAGAGAAACAGAGACAACGCCCGTACGTTGGGCCGGCTGTTCTTATTCTCTGACTTCGTCCTCCTCCTTCCTTATCCGAGCACGCGCCGTGCCCGAGCGCCGCTATATCTTCCTTACAATATATATATATATATATATATATATATATATATATATATATATATATATATATATATATATATATGCCACGTGGTCGTGACGTTGACGAAGGGAGCAGTCGATGTCTTCAAGGCGACACACTTTATTTGGCCGAACTTGTGGCCGTGAAAACGGAAAGTCGGGTTGCAGTAATACACACTGGCACTGATAGCGGCGAACAGAGCGTCGGCCTTCGATCAACTGCACATCGTTGGAACGCGCCGGCTTTTATAAATCACGCGTCGAACATTCTAGCCTTATCACTATTCGTCGCGCAAGCTCTGGAATAATCTTGAGTGTTACAGTTTTGCGTGCAATCTTAACAAAACGATCTACTACAACCGAGAAGCTTCTGGAACAATAAGGCGCGGCCTTCGCCTAGTACTGCTGATAGTCTTTGTGGGCGGAAACCGAATACAGTAAAAGAAACGCGCGTGGCAATATATATATTGCAAGACAGCAGCACCGTTGTGGTCTCAACGACGTTTATTCGACAGAGTCGCCTAACCAACCCTTCGAACGAAGAAGACGCTCACAGTGATGATGATTATATACAGGTGACGAAGATGAAGGACAAATGCTGTGAATATTGTGCTTACACTAATTTCCCCCTCGCGCGGAAGCGGCCAACCTGGCCGCTGTTTACGGCGATGCTGTACGTCGCACGAATGGTTTTAAGCGTGACACGTGAACAACCTCCGTGCCGCGGGAACGGCCATCGGAAGGCATGATAACGGGAGTTACCCGATAGTTCACAGGAGACGTCTGGTTGACAATAGCGTAGGGGCCGATAAAACGGGATTGAAACTTGTCACACTGGCCAGGAATTCGCGTTGGGGTCCACAGCAGTACTTCGTCTCCAGGATTGAAGTGAACGACGCGGTGAACGTCATCGTAGCGAGTCTTGCGCTCTTGTTGACTTGCCTCTGTATTGAGGCGGGCGCGGTGGCGACAAGCGGCCAGGCGAGAGATGAGGTGCTCACTTGATGACGCCGACGAGGCCACAGGGACATCAAAGAAGGAGACGTCGAGCGGAGATGTCGGTTGACGGCCATAGACGAAAAAGAATGGGGAGTAACCCGTGGTGCGCTGCGTAGCGGTATTATACGCAAAGGTCACAAATGGCAGGATGGTATCCCAGTTGGTGTGGTCGGCGTTGATATACATGGAGATCATGTCGGACAGAGTTCGATGAAAGCGCTCTGTGAGGCCGTTAGTCTGGGGATGGTAGCTGGAAGTCTTCTTATGGATGGTGTGACAAGCGTGGAGAACGTCTTCGAGTAGTTTCGAGAGAAACGCCTTGCCGCGGTCACTCAAAAGGACGCGCGGCGCGCCATGTCGCAAAAAGATTGCCTCCAGGAAGAAAGTGGCAATGTCATCCGCTGATCCTGAAGGGAGTGCAGCTGTCTCGGCGTACCTTGTCAAGTGGTCAACTGCGGTGACAATCCATCGCTTGCCGCTAGCTGATATTGGCAGTGGTCCGTAGAGGTCAATCCCAATGACTTCAAATGGAGCGTCAGGACACGGAACAGGTTGTAGGAGTCCGGCTGGGGATGAAGTGGGTCGCTTGCGGCGCTGGCAGGGCTGGCATGACGCAACATATCGCGCTACGCAGGTGGAAAGTCCAGGCCAGGCGAAACGACTGCGGATGCGTTCATAGGTTTTCTGAAAACCGAGGTGACCAGCCTTGGGGTCATCGTGAAATGCTTCTAAAATCTGTGGTCTTAGAGAACGAGGAACGACGGGAACCCAGCGCTGTCCTTCGGGGTGGAATACAAAGCGGTACAGGATTGAGTTTTCAATCTTGAAGTTCTGCAACTGTCGACGGGCGCGGGCGTTAGGAGGACGAGACAAGCCGTGAAGGCGTTGTAATATAGAGTGGCAGTAAGCGTCGCTGCGTTGGTGAGACGCAAACGACTCGTTGCGGAAGGAAGGAAGCACATTGAGAGCGGCGAGCGAATGTACTGAGGAAGACGCGTTGACGGGGTCGCTCGCGGATGACGACAGGCCAGGTGTGTTTGAGGAGGAAGGTAATGGACAACGGCTAAGGGCATCTGCGTCGTTGTGTTTCTTGCCGGATTTGTACGTAACGTCGAAGTCGTATTCTTGAAGACGAAGTACCCAGCGACCAAGACGTCCAGACAAATTCTTCAACGTCGACAACCAGCACAAAGCGTGGTGGTCAGTCACGACAGTGAAGTGGCGGCCGTGGAGGTAAGGTCGAAATTTCTGAATGGCCCAGACAACAGCGAGACACTCCTGCTCGGTGATGGTGTAGTTTTTCTCGGCTGTTGTGAGGGTACGACTTGCGTATGCGATCACGCGTTCGGCAGACCGCTCATGTCGTTGCAAAAGTACAGCGCCGAGTCCATGCCCGCTGGCGTCAGTATGAAGGAGAGTGGGTGCGGTGTCATCGAAATGACAAAGCACTGGTTCAGACGTTAGGGCACGTTTCAAGGTGTCAAAAGCGATTTGGCACTCGTCCGTCCATACGTATGACGTTCCCGAAGAAAGAAGTTGATGAAGCGGTGCAGCAATGGTGGCGAAGTCTCGTATAAAGCGCCGGAAGTACGAGGCGAGGCCAAGAAAGCTGCGCAGCTCTTTGGAGCGCTGAGGCGTCGGGAAGCGAAGAACGGCGGTAATCTTGTCGGGATCAGGCCGAATGCCATCTTTGCTCACTAGATGTCCCAGTACTTTTATACTTTTGCTTGCAAAGTGGCACTTTTGGTATTCAGCTGGAGACCAGCAGCTGCGAGACACGTCAGAACTTCGTCTAGTCGCTGCAAGTGTTGTTCGAATGTTGAAGAAAATATGACTATGTCGTCAAGATAACATAAGCATGTCTTCCACTTAAGGCCTCGCAGTACAGTGTCCATCATTCGTTCAAAGGTTGCTGGCGCATTGCAGCGGCCAAAAGGCATGACGTTAAATTCGTAAAGCCCGTCGGGTGTGGCAAAGGCAGTTTTTTCCTTGTCGTCCTCGTGCATCGGAATTTGCCAGTAACCCGAGCGCAGGTCAAGGCTGGAAAAATATTCCGCTCCTTGTAAGGAATCTAAGGCATCGTCAATGCGGGGCAAGGGATATACGTCTTTTCTGGTAATTTTGTTCAATGCACGGTAGTCAACGCAGAATCGCACAGAGCCGTCTTTCTTGCGCACGAGAACGACAGGTGATGACCAAGGGCTTGCGGAGGGGCGGATGATGTTCTGCTTCAGCATATCAGCAACGTGCTTGTCGATGATCTCGCGTTCGCTAGAAGAGACACGGTATGGTCGGCGGCGGACGATAGAAGTTCCGTCGGTGTGTATACGATGAGCTGCCGCCGAAGTCTGCCCTAGAACAGGGGAATGTACGTCGAACGAAGATTTATGCTTCGACAACAATTCCAGTAGTTCGTCGGCTTGCGGTGGAGTGAGATCCGTGCTGATTGCATTGACGAGAGCCGTAGTAGTTGGAGCATCTGTAGGTGAGCGTGATTGCACCGCACTTGTATTCGTAGTCACTACAGAGACAGGTTGTGTGTCCACACCGCAAACTACAGCAGTGCCTTTTGGAAGCAGGATCGGCTTATTGGTGACATTGAGTACAGCGAGAAAGGCGGTGCCGTTGGTGAAGCGAACGAGACTCGAGGCTAGAGCAATCCCTCTGGATATACAACGGGCTGATGGAGTGACTAGGACGTCACCATGCTCAATGAAGTCTGAGACAACCGTAATAACGTGCTCGTGGCCAGGTGGCACCAGAAAATCGTTGACGGTTCGTAGGCGGTGACGCGACGAATACTTCGGGCCGATGTTATCAGTCTCTCGCATATGTACGAGTCGTTGTCGACAAGAGATGGAAGCGGCAGCGTCAGAAAGAAAGTCCCATCCTAAAATAAGCATATATGCGCAGGAAGGCAACACGGCGAACTGAATATGGTGCCGGATCCCATCAATGAGAACTCTAACGGTGCACTGTGCTGATGGCCGTATCTCCAAGTCGTTTGCGCTACGTAAGGGAGTGCCATGGTAAGGTGTGGTAACCTTACGTAGACGAGAACATAAATCCGCACGAATAATAGAAATAGCAGCCCCCGTGTCCACCAATGCCTGAATAGGCACCCCTTCAGCATCCACTAATAACAAATTTGCCGGGCCCTCTGGAGGTGTTGGTATTTGTCCGAGCGATGCAGCTTTCCCTCCAAAAACTGCACCAGCTAGTTTTCCGAGCCGTAGTCAGAGATAGGGGCGGCCGGTCGTAGAGGCGATGTTGAGCGTCGCAGAGGGGAAGGGGACCGGCGGCGTCCCGAATGGTAGGTGCGAGGTGCGTCGGGTGGACAAGACGGGGAGAGAGAACGTGCTGGAGGTCGGCGCGGATACTGGCTAGGAGAGGGCGTCGAATCCCTTTCGTAAGCGTCGTAGCAGCGGCGTTCGTCCTGCTGGCGTTTGCGGCAAAATCTTGAAATATGGCCCCGAATGCCACAATAGTAACATATAGGGCGAGACGGGCGCCAGGGGCCGTAAAACGCAGGAGGAGCTGGGACGGGCGAACGTGGTGCAAAGGCTGCTAAGGCGGGCTGAGCAGGAGCAGGATGCGCATGCTGAACCAAGGCAGGTGGCATGGCAGCGATTTGCGCATACGTCGCGGGCGGCGTTGGGGGGCGTCGGAGTGTCGGATGCGAGAGCGCAAGCCATGGATGACAGCTCCTCCTTGATGATGTCGCGCAGTCCTGCAGACGAGGACTCAGGCCGAGGGGCGGGCGCACATTACAGCCCTTGCGCTTGAAGCTCCTCGCGAATCAGAGTGCGAATCAGCGTACGCAAATCCGCATCCGAGGAAGGCCGGACGTCACAGGCGTCTGGGTGCAGTCGGATGGCTTGTAGTGCATCAAGATGCTGGCACGTGGTGATGACGTCCTCGACGGTGGTGGGGTTTTTGACAGCCAGAGCATTGAACGCGACCTGGCCTATCCCTTTAAGGATGTGTCGAACGCGATCAGCTTCTGTCATCGCCGAGTCCACGCGGCGGCAGAGGGCAAGGACGTCTTCGATGTACGAAGTGTACGTCTCCCCTGGGTGTTGGGCGCGCCCGTCCAGCTTTCGTTTCGACACTTCAGAGTGGATGTTTGGTGTCCCGAAAATTCGCCGGATCTGGTGAGCAAAGGTAGGCCAATCAGCAAAGCTGGTCTCGTGGTTAAAATACCACGTTTTTGCGACGTCGGACAGATAGAAGGCGACGTGACGAAGTTTTTGAGGTTCGTCCCATTGGTTATACACACTTGTCATGTCGTACTCCTTCAGCCATACTTCAACATCGTCGCGTGGAAGACCGGTGAAGATGGGTGGGTCCCGCTGGCGAGTGGTGACGGTCCACGCGGGGGCGAGTGGCTGGGCGGAGATGCTGGATGGTCCGGGCAGCGTTTCTTGGGCCATGACAGCGGATAGGCGCAGCAAGCGGCGACCCGAACGAAGCTCCAGGGGAACTCGACGTCGTAGAGGACTTGGGGATCGAAAGCAGCCTCCACCACTCTGCAAGACAGCAGCACCGTTGTGGTCTCAACGACGTTTATTCGACAGAGTCGCCTAACCAACCCTTCGAACGAAGAAGACGCTCACAGTGATGATGATTATATACAGGTGACGAAGATGAAGGACAAATGCTGTGAATATTGTGCTTACAATATATATATACGAAGCATGACGGCGATGGCGACGCCGACGGCGAAAAGCAGCCGAGAGTGTCCATATAATTGCTATCGCAATAAAAAAGGCCAGCGCTCCACGGAGCGCCTCTCGCAGACGCTTGGTGAACTAGCGCGCAAGCGCACAGACAGTGCAGTAGATGGGGCTCTCGCCGCTTCTGAAGCGCAGCCTTTCCGCCGAAACACGCTTGCTTTGCGGTGAAGCTAACTGCGCTCTTGCTATGCTCACGCAAATCGAGAATCCGGCATGGTTCTCGAGAAGCACTGCGACTGCGCCTTGTTCCTTCCAGATTTCGCTCCCAGTGTTTCCTTTGCTTTCTCCATGCGATCTCAGAAGTAGTAAACCTTGGCCCGTGCTTGACTAAAATCTCCAATCCGCGCTAGCACCCCCTCAACTAAACTACTCAGTTGCTTTGTGCGCAGTAGCCAAAATGTTCCTGCTGCCCACGCGATTGCTTTTGGCCAGCCTAAAAGATAGCGGCAGCAAAATTGGCGACAAATACGTGGTAAGGTCTGACATAACAGCTTTAAATTTGCGAAAATTGCGATTCGTTACTCACCTGACAAGAGGATGCGAGGAGTTTGCCAATTTTAGGGAACAAGTTACGTAACATTCGGGTGTTGCCAACACCGCTTCCTTCGTGCGCTAGAGAATATAACGAGCCAAATAAGCCGCCCTAATTTGCTGCTCATTTGCAACCGTGCTTATTCGTACCATTCATGCAGACAAAATGAGAAGCGTTCTAATCGAGTTTTCAGCTGAACTCATACCAGGCAATCAATGCACCAAAGAAGCTCCGCTGCCATCTTTACGTCTGTAAGCAGGCGCTGAATGAAGATTCAGTGCCTTTTTATCGCTAGGTGACCAAAGGCCCACGTATCGCTTTTATCTTTCTTGTCTCAAAACTTTATCACGACTCGGAAAGTTTTCTGTCAGCCATCAATTCGTGGTGTAGTCAAATTTATCCTTTTTTTTTTTTTTTGCTATCGACTTTGTGTCGCCAAACTTGCAGCTCATGAAAGCAGTTGTGTGAGTCGCGGGAATATTCTAACTGTTCGTCTCAAAGCAGCTGAGTGGCTTTGCTGTGGTAGTGCCAGCGCGGCTTCGAAATTTTCCTCATGCAAGGGCGAAGCTTTGCTTGCTTGCTTGATCCTTAATTCTTGGCGCCTACCCACTACGGGGGATTGGCCATGAAACCGGCGGTTAATATAAGGGGAAATATTTAATTATGAAAAAGGATGTGGAAGAAATCGATCGCCACAGGAATAAGCAAAAATTTAAGAACGACCGGCCAAGCCTTATACTTGTGAGATCGCATATAGAAAAGAAAGAAAATACGAGGAGCAAAAGCTGGACCGAAGGTACCTTTGTCACGCTGGTAACCACGAATTTTGGGCGAGCGAAGCATTGTAGACAAGTGGAGAAGCACTCAAGAGATGCACGTTTACCATTTTTCAAGCGGCACGACACGACGAAGCGAATAATTCGGTGCCGAAGGTGTTTACTTTGGCCTGCATGACGCCCCGCAATTTATGTGCTGGCCTTACGCTAGGGCAAACACATGCCGATGGTACAAGAACAAAAGTTTGAAGTGTCGCCGGCGGGTTAAGCCGCTTTGTACATGTATAACCCCATGAAAAAAAAAAGAAAAAAGCAAGTGGTAGCGCTGTAGTGTAATGGTTTTGGTGTTTTCTGTCAGCGCGTGTGGTCGCGAGTTCGATTCCTATCTTGCGTACTTGTATGGAAATGTCATGTTTGTGCATTAATACATTGATGTGAAATTTCTTATACGTCGCAGCGCTGAATATTAGCAAGAAATGTCCCTAAAATGCTAGTATAGTGCCTGAAATTTTTTTTCGCACTGTCTAGGGCCGCGTATAAAGGGTTTTTTTCAAAGCTCTCAAAACAAGCAGCAAAACTCCCAATGCGCTGCGTTCAAGACCCCAAAATGAGTTAAATAAAAACACCAATATTACCTTATAAAGACTCTGCTAATTCCCTATTTTGACTTCGTTTAAAATGATGTAAATAATAGCGTGTTTTAGCATATCGGGAAACGCTTACGTTAGCGTGCGTCTCAAAGCTAACGCTAAAACTGAACGCTAACGCTAACGGATGCATTTACGGTGCCATCTAGGTATAAAAACACTAAATGCCCTGTAGAAACCTCAAGTGCGCCACTCAATCGAGCTGCTGCAGAAAGTCACCGCTGCTGCGTCTCCGTGCCGCGTTTGGTTCCGATGTTGCGTCTGATGGACCGAAACACATCGCTTTTTGATGCGAAGCAGCTCTTTGATTAGGCTGTGTAACGCTGTGCCTCCCTCCGTGCGTCCTTAGGAACGCGCCGCAACGCGCTGCCCTCGCCGCAGGTGTTGGAGCGGTGCCAAGTAGGTCACGCCGCAGCTGCGCGTTGACGTCACGCTCCCCTCGCAGTGCTTGCTGACGTCACTCTCCCTCGCCTGCCGTGCGCTCGCCGCAGTGCCCGCAGCTGCCGCCTGACGCGCAACGACAAGACCTACGCCAGCCATCGCTTCAAACGAATCTTCCAGCGCTCACCGCAGCACCCGCGTTAGCGCCGTTCAACGCGTGACGCCACCCGTGCGCAACGCTGCTGCTTCGCATCCCGTCAGGGTTCCCTTTGGGAAGATGGTGTAAATTTTTTTCGACATAAGGCGCAATCGAGTATTCTTCAAGACCCCTAATATCTGTCTCGGCTTGACTCGTGGCCGCATTTGCCTTATCTTGGGAACAGGGGAATGAATACAGCGTCGCCATCTCCGCGCGGCTGCAGAAAGCCCGAGTGAACCTTGTAAGCAAACCTCGTTAAGTTTTCTGCCCCTCAAATCAACTGTGTATCTCAGAAACGGAGCTATTTTATTCGCAGTATACGGCTAGCGAAGCCTCATTACTTAAATCGAAATCAAATACAAGCATTATTTGGCAATGAATGAGTTTAATAATGCAGGCCGACGGCTAGAAAGATTCGAAGTGGACGGCTGTCGCTTCAACGTGCACCGCCATCTTGGCCTAAGTACCTTAAAACCTTCTTCTGAAGGGGGTTTTGCGTAGTGCCTTTAGGACGCAAGTTAAGAGCCGAGCCCAAAACTCCATAAAAGGCTCAAACTCGTTCGCTATGCACTTGACGAGTCAAGTATGTCGCGCGAGTGACGTCCGAAGTAAACGGAACGTTGTTCCGGGGCGTGGTACGCCGAGTGACCGCGAGTGAGTGAGTGACAACTTTCTGCTTGCAATCAGCGCCAGCTCCTCGCTTCCATGGTCGACACAAACGTGGGCCATACTTTCTATTGAAGCAAAAATAATGTCTGCTAGAATAGTGTCACTCCTTTGCGGGGAAGCGACGTGCACTGTCCAACGTTTTGAAACATGATGAGTTCCTTTACAAGTGAAGTGTCATCTGCATCACGTGCACGGCCAGCGCCTCCTCTATTTTTCAGTGCCTGGGCGAAGGAGCGGCGCGCAATGGGAACCGGCCGTCGGCGTTAGTGCGGCTCTTCGCCGCCAGGCGCCACCACTCGAGTAGACCCGCCGTCGTGTCTTCGCTCGCAGAAACGAATGCCGCGGCTGAATTCGAAGCTGCTATATGGTGCAGTTTTCGGCTGTATTCGAGCTGTTTGAAGTATAATGAAACTTGTAGACTGAAATCGTGATGCACTTGTCGTTCTGGGCAACTATTACATTTAAATGGCATGAGTCGTTCGTGGCTATTCGATAGAGGCGCTCGCGCGTCGTCTGCTAGGCGGTTACCACAGAGCGCGCGCCAGGCATGAGCGGAAGATTGTTTTGTCACCATTATGTTCGCTTGACTGAGAGTTGGTTTTCCACTGTCTGAAATTTTGGAATAAGCGTTTGCCGAGGCTAATACTGAAAGCTTGGGCGCCTGCTTGGCCATGGGGCAGCCTGCTCAGCCTTGTACACGCATTCATTGTGACATTGTACAGGATGATTGCCGGTTGTTTCGCCGGTAGCGCATGTGGTGTCCACAGGCTCCGGTTGTTCAGCTTCGGAACCTAATGTCAGTACTGCACATAGCAGCGATCGCCAGGCAGTGATCCTACGGGGACATTCATTCGTTGACTTTTCGGCGCAGCACGGTCACGTGTATTGATACTTGCCATGCTTGGTTCAGTTGTTACCTTTGGGTGCAAACGTGAAGGGTAGTCTGCAGAGACCGCCGCTACTGCATCCTTCTTGAACCGCCGCTTCTGATATTCTACGAAATCTTCGGGTCGTAAATGACGGCTAGATATTCTGGTGTAGTTTGAAGATGTATTAGGACACCAATTATTCCGCCTAACAACTGCAAGCCACCTTTCCCGAACACCAGCGGCAGCGGGAATTTCATAGAACGACAGCCGAACAGTGTAAAGCCTCAGATGCCTCATCAAACGCGAGAACTAACCATCGGCGGCGTCAACACGAGTGATGTAAGGAATCATCATTACGTGATAACGTCATCATATGACGTCACAGATCATAATTGTTTGCGTGATGTCACATAACGTGACGTCGTCATATTACATCTTCGCTTGGTCAAAATGGGCCGATCACGGAGGCGGTGCATAACCTGTTGAGGTACAGAAAGCTTGCAGTGGCTCCAATGCTTGAGGCAGTGAGAAAATCACGTTAGGTGCAGAAGTATCTCAGAGGAAAGCAGGAGATGGTCAATACATTAGAGAGTTTTAGAATACCGTACGTAAAGCTTGCGGACGTTGCGGGCGTCACTTTACGGGAGCCCGCAAGAGGTACGCGTATGACGCATGCGCAGTGGCGCGAAACGCTACCGCAAAGCTTTGCGTATGCTAGCTATTCTAAAACCCTGTATTGACTAGGAAGAAAAATAAGAAGCTGGCTTTCGACTTCCAGTCGTAATAGCTGAATGCACAAGGGACCCCGAGAGCTTTTTTTTATACGTAAAGGGAAATAAGAAAAAGACAATCATGATTTCTTTCCGTTCGATTTGCAAAGTGGTACACAACAGAATGACATACTGGAGCATGCAAAGACGTGGTTGCCATAGCCTGAAATAGGAAATAAAACGCGAATACTATCAAACTCGAAACAAAGTATCGAATCAACAGCACGGTCTGACAGACTGCCTGCGGAATACGTACAGTGGGCTAGGAAAGAAACGCGTACATGCGGCATCGACATTCTTTGCTGTTTCACATTTATTTTTGAGCGGCTGTATCCTGGATGATTGATAAAAATACAGTGTCATCCACGGTACAGACAAAGGCCATCTAGCTTCTTTCTATTGCCACCACGGTCAGAGCGTGATGAAAATAGCGCGCCGCTATTTTCGCGTTTCTTTCCATCACTCCCTGCACCTGTGAAAACCTGCGAGAAGCAAGAATACAATTAAACTCGGATGCAAACAGAGAATCGCGAGCTTCGTAACACGCGCGGCCGTTCAGCGCCAGCTTCCCGTAGTCTACTCGCACAGCGCCGCCACGCGGCAGCGGCGAATGGAGGCGGAGCCGCGCGCTCGACGGCCCGAGGAGAGCGTTCGCCCAGGCACTGAAAAAATAGAGGAGGCGCTGGCACGGCGCACCGCACCTGCTCGGGAGTGATGGCATATTATATATATGACCGGTAATACCACAATTATCTGCGCATGTTCATCTCAGAGCGCAATTATTATGCGAAGAAGGTCGAGCTAACAACGGTAACCAGTAAAACAATTATCACAAATGAGTGTGAGCACTTTGTTGTATGTCATACAATGTGTGTCTTGGCCTCCGCATCCCCGGTTAGAGCTTAAAAGGTGACCTAAAATCAATTGTTTTTCGCCGCTTCATACACCGCCTTTAGATAGGACGCGCCGTAGCTCGGACATAACTATAACCCTTTTCATAATTGTAAAGCTAGCTTTCCTGCAATGCAGTTTGCCCTACTAATGGCGGCTGGTTACTTACTGCAAACAGCTTGTTCAAGCGCAGTTTGCTTGCCCTATGGCGCGGAAAACGTTCACTGGACTCCCTTGATATAAACACGCGTGATAGAAAAGCCATGGCACGTTCCACTAGGACATGCTCTCCACTTGAAGGACGACAGGTGCCGCCATTAACAGGGCAATGATGCAGCACAGGGAAGCGCACTTGCAGTTTATGAAAAGGGTCTATAGTAGTCCTTGTAACTAGCCGGAATTCGATAGGAAAAAAAAAAAAACCCGGCAGATCCCGCGCATTGTGAGAATCGATGTAATGCGAAGCAGTCAGCAAGGAGCAATTCATGCTGTACATAACATGCATGTCATGATTTACATGTTAGGACCTGTCATTTATGTTCGTCATACAGTCACGTCACGCAATACCAAATTTGGTGTATATCAAGCTAGCGAAACGGCCATGAGTGCACTATGAGCGTGGCATGTAAATCATGTTGTGCATGACGTGGATGTCATGATTTTCATTTTACCAGCTGTCATTTATGTTCTTCATAGAGTCACGGCACCCAATACCAAATATGGCACATGTCAAGCTAGCGAAAGAGCCACGAACGTACCATGAGCATGGCATACATGTCATGCTATACATGATATGCACGTCATGATTTTCATATTACCACCTGTCATTTACGTTAGTCATACCGAAATGTCTCGTCATACCAATTTCAGTATACATCAAGTTAACGACACGGCCGCTAGGGCATCACGGCCATGGCATGTAAATCATGCCGTTCAGACAAGTAAGTCATGATTTTCATATGACCAGTCATTTATGTTCAACATACAGTCACGTTAAGCCATACCAATTTTTGTATAAATCCCATTAACGATACGGTCCGGAGAGCATTAAGTCGTAGGCGGCTAGATAGATAGATAGATAGATAGATAGATAGATAGATAGATAGATAGATAGATAGATAGATAGATAGATAGATAGATAGATAGATAGATAGATAGATAGATAGATAGATAGATAGATAGATAGATAGAAGCCCTCAAGGTCGCCGAAGTTCGCAAAGAAATGCTTCGCATTTAAAATCTCCGGCCTATTTGAAATAGTCCCGCCTATAAGATGAGCCACTGAGAAAACTAGTACACAGCGAGGCGGCAACGGGTGGCGCCGCCTACAGGTTGTGCCGGCTGAAGAAACAGTCTATAGCCATTAGATGTTTCGTCTCGTTTCCTGGGCTATACACTGACACATTAAGCAGGACATGATTAAGAGTCTACAATGCCTCCTTGCCACTCCAAATGTCCGGGTTCGAGTTCCACCTGTAAAAGCAGACCTTTTTTCATCACTTTTTTTATGGTTGCATTAGTTTTCTCGCCTCCGTTTCTAGGCACTGACACACAAGGTAACGCGATATGTCATGAAACTAAAATAAATTTTACAGTGAACGCAAATATTCGTAACGCCACCACACGCGATTCTACAAAACATAAAGAAAAGTATAACCTCCGCGATTTTTTTACGAATACGAGACTAGGACGCAAATATATTCAAGACGTTTAGCTTGTACGTATACTGTTTAACGTTACCGTGTTACCGGAACGCATGTTTTAGAAAAGCTTTAGCTCCCCTTATGTAAACGTTAATTGGTGTAGTCATGTGGGAGGTAGTGGCCAAATACTGCACCAGGGTGGCCAATCCTGCTCTTGTGGGGGAGTGCATTGCCGGCTGAGGAAGGCACATAACAGCTGCATCTCACCAGTACTTACCTACGGAGCAGAAACCAGGAGACTTACAAATAGAGTTCAACTTAAATTCAGGACGACGCAGCGAGCGATGGAAAGGAAAATGATAGGTGTAACCTTAAGAGACGGGAAGAGAGCAGAATGGGTAAGGGAACAAACGGGGGGTTAAGGATATCATTGTTGAAATCAAGAAATAAACATGGCTGATCCCTCCGTCATAGGAATCGGTATGACACGGAAGTGAAACGTGTACTCACAGAAGTGGTGCTTATTGTTGAGTGATATATGAGAGCTTGTAGTATTGTATTGGTGTTTGGCAGCTTATAGCATCGTTTGACGTGGACAAACCCACGTCAAACGTCTAGTGGCACACCTCCATCGCGACGACTACAGCCCATGATCATGATTTAACCGTTGTGGTAGCTGAAATTTTTAACGTATACCCGGACACAGCGTATCGTGAATCCCAAGCGAAGATAACACGCACGCACTAACCACTGGTACTCGATATGGGCATCTTCAAAGCGTCGTCTATTAAGGAGAGAAAGGGCACGGTGTGCTCTTCTGAGTAATAGGGTAACCTACGCCTGCGCTCATGCATACAATACCACATTGCACTTCAGCAACGCGGGAGGCCGAGGTTCATAGCTGGAGCCGCGAACGCGGTCTCGCTCCACCTAGGCACTAGGGATGGTAAAGTCGATGAACGATTAATCGATTAATCGATTAAAGGTACACGGTTAATCGATTAATCGTAATCGATTTGCGCCTTTCAATGAATCGAATTAATCGATTAAAACTCTTCGATTAATCGATTACGGCAACTGCCCCCCCCCCCCCCCTCAACTCAGCCCCTTGGCCGGTGCGCATGAGTGCGAGGCGAGCGATGCCGATACGCAATAGTCGAGCGCACCTACTCTTTTTCCCTACAGCGCATATTTGTACGCTAGTACAATGAGCCCAAGCCATTGGCGGCCCTACCCCATAGAGGCAGAAATGAACTCGCCCTGGTCTCCGTCGCCTACGGCGTCCACCTCTAAGCCCTCCCCAAAGCTTCAGGCGCGCTCAGGAAGCGGCACCCCGACGAGACAGAAATGCACGTGCCCGCTTCACCAGCTTCACTCCGCTCACAGCTTAATGTGTTCGCCTCCTCTCGCCCCCATTTGTTCAGTCGTGTGCTGGTCAACCGTCGGCAACGTTCACGTGGAGCTTACTTGCTATATTGCGTTATTTTTACATTGGGGTGTGTATACAGCTTCCTTTGTCATGTCGTAACGGCGAGCAATCGCAAGAGGAGCGCGGTGTGGACGTTGTTCCCAGAAGAATCGAAAACGGCGACTGCGATGTGTGATAAAGGTGGTAAGCAGTAGTCGAAGAAAGCGACGGAAACTCTTAAGATATCACTTGCTTCACGCCAACTTTATTAATGTCCCAAGAGTCTTCCTCCTGAAAGAAAAATGGTCATGACTAAAATCACAATGTTGACGACACCGTCCCCGAACCCACCAATCCGCCTCTTCAGGAAAGTTATCAGCATCTCGCTACTTAGCCAAGAGCCTTTGTGTAAGTTATCTTGAAAATCAAGTCGCTCTTCAATTAAACAAGCGACTATTATGTTTCAGGAGGATGGACTGCTGGAAATTCATATTCGTTCAAAAAGCTGGACCCTCTTCGCAGGACCTCTTCCTTTGTCCCTGTGTTTTTAGCGCTATGGATTCATTGAATGAAAACAGAAAGGCGGTGTGTCAGTGCTCAACAGTGAAGTTTGTCATTTTCTGTATATTTCAGACGTGTGAGCGCATCGTCTAATTGCATATTTTATTGGCGTTAGTTTTCGGCTCCGCTCTGTTTCATCGTGTTTCATCGCACAAACTGAGCTCTCCTTGTATCTGATAAACTAGCGAATTTCTTCGCCTGCTGTGCCTATGGCAACATTTTGGCTATTTTATTTAACTCTCAGGTCCGCCATGGTGGATCAGTTACAGCGCTTGGCTGCTGACCGGAAGTTCGCGGGTTCCCACCCGTCCGCGTCGGTCGCATTTCGATGGAGGCGAAATGCTCGAGGCCCACGTACTGTGCGATGTCAGTGCACGTTGAATAACACCAGATGGTCGAAATGTCCGGAGCCCTCCACTTTATTTCTTGACTGGGTCCTATTGCCGTTATATCTTATTCCTTAGCAAAGAAAATATTATCGCTTATCACACACACACACACACACACACACACACACACACACACACACACACACACACACACACACACACACATATATATATATATATATATATATATATATATATATATATATATATATATATATATATATATATATATATATATATATCGGAGAAAAGATGCCCTCCCTACGAGTGCGAGCGTCTCATTTACTTCATCTTCCTCCTCGTCTCTGCTTTGCCATTTTTGGGACGTTAAACCCCAGATATTATTAAATGCTATCTGCTTTGCCTTTCGGGGGATTTCCTAACCCTCTGCCACGCTTCATGTTTCCGGGGCGTCTTTACGACCAGTGTGGTCGCCAGAAACGCCTCCGATATCGGTGCGCTCGAGTAGCCAGGCTTCGAGGAAATACGACCTGCTGCCGAATCGTCCATGTGCCGAGTCGTCCATGGATGATGGCCAAAGATCCTTCAATCCATGACATCACCCTAAGACGACGGCGCCTCCGTGTCCATTGGCCGAAAGTGAGAATTTTCACATAGGCGCAAATGTGCACATGTGACCTTTAGCGCGTCTGATAGAAAGACTTCGGTCGAGATCACACACAAACAATGCCTCTCAAACTAAAAGGTATACTTTTTAAAGCACCCATACAAAATGTCGATTAATCGATTAATCGATTAAAATATCACATCGAAACCAATTAATCGATTAAAGGTTGAATCGATGAACGATTAACGATTAATCGATTAAAAATTTTATTCGATCATCCCTACTAGGCACGACATTCGCCCGTCTACATCGTTGCCTTGCTGCTGTGCTTACTGCAGCAGTTTTATTAGTCGGTGCAATCCCACCCGAAGTAGTCGGCGGCGAAACACCATTGATGCACGTGGACGCTGCACGACTCCGACAACCATGCCGACAACGAGCTGTCACACGCTAACACGAAGCCAAAGGCAAAGAACATTACTGCGCCGGCGACTCCCCGATGCTAGCGCGGCCAGGGTTGGGAATGAAGTTCACTGGAATGATGGGTAGTACACAAATTTGCCTAGTCTTCATGCTTCGGGCTTTGAACGCACTGGCGGCTTCGTTTATTGGTGTGTTTTAGTTCTGTTTCAGATAAAAGAATGGACCGTTGTGAACTTCGTGAGCCGATTTGAATTCGTGAGCCTAAAAAGGTCAAGGTGGTGAAGCGTAACTGTTAAACCTTTGCTGAACTTCGTATTGCGGCAAAGCGGATTCAGGCCACACGGAGCCAAAAGAAGGAATTCTAGGCAAGACTAGGCAAATTTGTGTACTACCCATCATTCCCGTGCTGGCTGAAGCGCCGTGCGTTGCAGCTCCCATAGACACAAGCGCCAGAGTTCCCTCTAGTGTATTTATAGGAAACTCTATGCTTTACGCCTCTCACGTTTACAGCTTCGGTATTCTAGCCGGCTGAAACTAGCTGATCGCAATTCGCACTCGCACTTCGGCTTATTTTGACTCGTCGGCTGGAGTCTCCGCAAAGCGG
>JALIZH010032632.1:0-19651 GCA_030522465.1 Rhipicephalus appendiculatus
AGAATGAATTCTTTCTGTGCAAGCAGCGCAGTTTCAGTCGACCTATTTTTCCTGAAACCGTGTTGGAAAGGCGTGATAACGTTGTGTCGCTCAATGAAACTGGATAACCGCCTATTCTTATCTTCTTCAAGTCTATTCCAAACGTCTATTCCTTATCTTCTTCAAGCTATATCAGCCCACCCTGTTCGAAAAGCTTTGCGTTCACTGGGCATCATCATCATCATCGTCAGCCTGACTACGCCCACTGCTGGGCTGGACACAGGCCTCTCCCATGTTCCGCCAATCAACCCGGTCCTGTGCTTTGTGCTGCCACGTTATACCTGCAAACTTCTAAATCTCATCTGGCCACCTAATCTTCTGTCTCCCCCTCACCTGTTTGCCTTCTCTTGGAATCCAGTCAGTTACCCTTAATGACCAGCGGTTATCCTGCCTAGTGCCCTGCCCATGTCCATTTTTTCTTCTTGATTTCAGCTTGATATTCTTAACCCCAGTTGGTTCCTTGACCCACCCTGCTCTTATCCTGTCTCTTAATGTTACACTAACCACTGGGCCTACAAACCGTTTTATTGCTATAGAAATTATAGCACACTGTCAGCCGATTTTTGCTGTCACCGTCATGCCCCGGATATGTAATGTATGTATATACAGTCTGCGCTCATTATAATGGACGCGCATACAACAGACTTTCAGTTACAATCGACCATTATACAGCCTAAGTTTGGTCTGTGTATTTGTCATGAGTAAGGAGAAGATGAAGACGACGAAGTGGGAGGAGAAGCTCGCGGAACAGGCACGAGTGCGTGCATGGAGTGCAACACGGCTCGAAGCGCGTGACACGAGCCGTAATGGAAGATGAATGCGCGATGAGCTGGCATTCATTGCGTGGCTACGAGAGAAGACGGTCGCATCGGTAGCTACGTTCTACCGACGGCCGCAGCGGACGTTCGACTCCAGAGGCCGGGATGCTGGCACTCCGTGGCGTGGCCGTTGACCTCGGCGACGCTGGGGCGAGGCTCCTCGGAGGTGCTGCAGTATCCTTCGGCTGGTCCGGACGCACCCGCCGCAGTCCCCCTTCGAACGTCGGCCCGCAGCAATCCCCGGGACGCCACGTCGTCACTTCGAGTAGGGAGCCGGTTTCGTACTAGGCCTAATCGACGAGGACGCCCGGCCACGTAATCGACTGCGACCTGGAACAGGCTTACGGCAGCACGGCGACCAAAGGAACCGAGTAAGCGTGTTCGAGTGTTCGATTCGGACTGACGACGAGGCCTAAGTGGCCAGACTGAGGCTAGGGACTGCGGTTAGGCGCAGCTGAGACTGATTTGTCACTTTTATAGATTTTGTTGTTAGTGTTTGTAAGGTTTTTCGCTGTTAGTTTTCTTTTTACTGAGTGTTAAGTTTTCTCTCTTAGTTTTTTCCTTTGATGTAAATAAACCGTGTTTGCTGTGCCGACCAGCGTCCTCTCACGATCCATCTCCACCAGCACACGCCTCCGAGATCCGTGCCCCCAGAAAGTTAATGGCTCCATTCGTCGAAACACGTGATGACTTGGATGCCTATGTGCACAGATTTGAACAGATTGCGAGGGGCAAGGATGGGAAAGAAGAGAGTGGGCAACAGGAACTCAGTTTGTGTCTGGTCTGGGAAGCCTTAAGTGTTTTCGGAAGAATGCCCGCACATGATTCCATGGATTATGATAAGGTTAAGAAAACACTGTTACAAAGATTCAGGTTGACAGCGGAAGGCTTCAGAGAGCGGTTTCGTGGGTGCAAGCCAGAGAATGCTGATACAGCAAAGCAGTTTGTGTGCCGCTTGTCAAATTATTTTGACAGGTGGGTGAAGATGGCTAATGTGGATAAAACATATGAAGGCGTGCGTGATCACATAGTTCTGGAGCAATTCTTGAATTGCTGTAGCAACAAGTTAGGGGTTTTCATAAAAGAACGGAAGGTTGTTTCACTGGATGATGTGGCAGAACATGCCGACCAGTATTTGGAGGCCCAGGGACTTAGAAACCTTGGGAAAACCAGTGAGGATCTTGCCAGAACTAAACCAGATGAGACAAGGGCGATCCCTCAGGGAGTACCTAACATGTCACAGCGACCACTCAGGTGTTTCTTGTGCAACCGCATTGGGCACCGAGCTATGAACTGTCGAGCTGGAGATGGTCGTTCACATGCACCAGTAGTGTGCCAGTTGTGCAATAGAAGGGGACACCGTGCCAATGAGTGCAGGTCCGGGACTACCGACAAAGTTGCATGTATAGTGGACTCCCAGGGCAGCAACACGAAAGAAGTTGGGCCTACAGATAAGGTAGCCTGTCTAGCGGAATCACAGAGTGATAGAGTGAAAGAAGGGCAGCAGGTACCAAAAGAAGTTTCAGGAAAGAACGAAACTGAACTTTACTTACAAGGAGAGTGTTTACCGGTGGTAGATGGAGAGGTGCATGGACAAAGGGCAAAAGTTTTGAGAGATACAGGCACGAACATTGTTTTGGTGAAAAGGAGCTTAGTGCACGAATCAAATCTGACGGGAAAATACGCAACAATCATGTTGGTATATAGTTCGGTGAGAAAAGTTGCCGAAGCTAGGATAAAAGTTGCTAGTCCATATTACTCAGGTTGGTTGACAGCAAAATGCTTGGAGAAGCCTATGTATGACCTGATATTAGGTAATGTGCCAGGAATGAGGAAGGTAGATGAGCCTGATAAGAACTGGGAGAACAACAAGTACGTGAAAGAGGAACATAATGCACCCTTTGGTACAGTAGTGCAACAAAAGGAGAGTGTTAAAAAGGAATCAAGCCACAAGAGATTACGAGAAGAGCAGCCGCAAGTAGCTGAAGTGGCACTGGCAGTGATGACGAGAGCGGCAGTAAAAAGCGAAGCAAGGGCCACAAGATTAAAGGTGCCGACCTTGCAGAGCAGAGATAGAACCGCTATGGAGCTCAGGGAAGAGCACAAAATGGATGAACCATTGAATGGTTGTTCTCCGAAAATGCGGAAGATAGATAATTGTCCATCTACAAAGACGTTGGTGCAAGCAATTAGCGTCGGACACAGAGATGAGACGCAACCTGGAGAAGGCATTTCGGAAAGGTGTTCAATGATATTTGAGAATAGAGAGAGAGAGGACACACGTAGTAAACGTTCCAGGATGAATGCAGCGAGTAGGCGCAGAAAAAAGAAACGTGACAGGCAGGGGCGTAGCCAGAAACTTTTTTTTCGGGGGGTGGGGGCAACTCCTTGATTTCGGGGAGGGGCACAACGTTGAAATGGCCATTTTTCGTTATGTATGCCATGGCGAAAAAAAATTTGGGGAGGGGGGGGCACGTGCCTGGTGTGCCACGCCCTGGCTACGCCATTGGTGACAGGGATGTAGAAGGTGAAAAGGCGCAAATTTAGGATTCCAGTTGTGAAGTAGTAGCGGCCTAAGAGGCAAAAATGATTTTTGGTGAAAGTGAAAGAGTTATAAACAGAGCAACATACTTTCTTGTGGGAGTAGTGCAGAAAAGGTATAGTAATCGAGTACGAGAGTATCTTGAGTGGAGAGTGCTCTGTAGAAGTTGTAGTTCTTTGGATGTGTGTAGCCATAGTCTCTAAAAGGGTAGCTGTTATTTTTGTGGTCCCAGACACGCGGGAAGAACATTTAAAAGATATAGAGCAGTTCCAGTTATTAAGAGGGAAAATGGGAATGCCGATTTTTTTTAGTAGAAGCTATTGAGTCACCAAAATACCATGTGTACAGAGTAAGACAGGGAAAAACGAAACTTGTTAGAGCTAAGAGGTTGAGGTGGGAAAAAAAGGTTATAGAACATGTACAGCGATGTATTGATGTCTGTGATGTGGTGGATAGAATAATAGGGACAATCGACTTATATAACTGTTATGAAGTGACCTGTGAAGTGATCAGTGAAGCGTGTGTGTGACAAGTAGGTGGTGAAGTGTTAAGTGGAAAGGCCTGTGAAATGACAAGAAGTCATCGCAAGTGGTCAAGATGCACAGGCAGCACAACGAGAGGACTTTTTTTAAAGAAAAGAAACTTTCCAGAAAAGGGGCCATATGTCATGAGTAAGGAGACGACGAAGACGACGAAGTAGGAGGAGAAGCTCGCGGAACAGGCACGAGCGCGTGCATGGAGTAGCACAGGGCTCGAAGCGCGTGATACGAGCCGTAATGCAAGATGAATGCGCCATGAGCTGGCATTGCTTGCGTGGCTACGACAGAAGACGGTTGCATCGGTAGCTACGTTCTACCGACGGGCGCAGCGGACATTCGACTCCGGAGGCAGTGACGCTGGCACTCCGTGGCGTGGCCGCTGACCTCGGCGACGCTCGGGTGAGGCTCCTCGGAGGTGCTGCAGCATCTTTCGGCTGGTCCCGACGCACCCGCCGCAGTCCCCCCTTCGAACGTCGGCCCGCAGCAATCCCCGGGACGCCACGTCGTCACTTCGAATAGGGGTCTCGTACGAGGCCTAATCGACGAGGACGCCCTGCCACGTCATCGACGGCGACCAGGAGCAGGCTTACGGCACCGCGGCTGACCGTGATGCAGCAGAGCGACGGTTGCAACAGGATCGTCAGCAACAGCGGCCGCGGACACAACACAACGGAGGTCTGACTCGCGGCGACCGAAGGAACCGAGTAAGCGTGTTCGATTCGGATTACGATCCGACGACGAGGCCTAAGTGGCCAGACTAAGGTTAGGGACTGCGGTTAGGCACAGCTGAGACTGCTTAGTTACTTTTATATATTTTTGTTGTTAGTGTTTCTAATTTTCGCGCTGTTAGTTGTTTAGTGAGTGTTAAGTTTTCTATCTTAGTTTTTTTTTCCTTGTCTGTAAATAAACCTTGTTTACTGTGCCGACCAGCGTCCTCTCACGATCCATCTCCACCAGCACACGGCTCCGAGATCCGTGACACGCACGGAAGCAAACTATTCAACCACTGAAAAAGAATGCCTCGCCGTATATGGGCGGTTATGAAATTTCGCCCATATTTGTACGGCCGCTCTTTCAAGGTTATCAGTGACCACCGTTCATTGTGTTGGTTGACCAACCCTAAAGATCCTTCCGGGCGATTAGCACGCTGGAGCCTTAGACTACAGGAGTTCAATATGAAGTAGAAGTAGAAGTTTATTCATCTTTGTAAACATACAACAGAATGCCTGACAGCGCACCAACCCCCCGCCTAGACCACAATAATGCACAACATGCAGCACGTACATCAATACAAAGCATAAATACATAAATTCAATGCAGCGGAAATACAATCAGTACTGATATACAGCGATAAAAAGAACAAAAGAGCAGGAAAGAACAACAAAAAAATAAATAATTAGGCACCTATAAACGCACTATTTACATACAAAAAAAGCTCTTTAATAACAAAACCGCAGTTATTAATAGTAGTGAACAAGATCATATCTCGCTTGAAAGAATTCAAAACACAGTACATATATGAAAAGTACATGAGATGCGCAAATGTTACACAGAAGAAAAGAAGAAGAAAAAAAGGCGTATCATGTTTGAAGCGCGAGTAAACAAGCGTGGATCTTTTTCTTGAAAATTGCTAATAACTTACTTTCATTCACTATGCTGATGGCCATGCTGTTTGAATTTAGAAACGAAGGAATAAGGTGTGCTAGTTTTTGTCTACCGTAGTTGGTCCGACGATTGTTTACAACTCGGGAAAACGACACACGGACGCTGACTGCCTGTCTCGATCACTGATAGATTCGGCTGTACCTCTCGATGGAGAGACAGCATTACACGGAATCCTCGACACGTCACAATTGCAGACCAATAACATGACGATCCTGAGCTGCTTGGTCTGATTAATTATTTTGAAGGACGAACTCTGAACGCGCCCAAAGTCTTTGCAAGAGGATTATAGTCATTTCGTTTGCGAAACGAAGTCCTTTATAAAATGAATTTCTCGTCAGACGGATCCACCTACCTTCTTGTCGTCCCTGAAGCCCTCCTTTGTGAGGGATTGCAAGCGTGCCGGAACGAAGTCACTTCTGGGCATTTAGACTACACGCGCACACTGAGCAGAGTCTGGGAGCGGTACTACTCGCCAAGACTCGCCGCTGCCGTGAAACATCACGTTCGGACCTGCCTCCATTGCCAGCGGCGCAAGTGACCTCCGACGAAACCAGCCGGTTTGTTACACTCAGTCCAGGTCCCACCAATGCCGTTTGACCAGATCGGAATGGACCTTTTGGGTCCACTTCCTACCTCTAGTGCTGGTAACCGCTGGGTTATTGTGGCCACCGACTACCTTACTCGCTGCGCCTAGACAAAAGCCATCCCGAGAGGCACAGCAGAGGCGGTCACCAGATTTTTCATAGAGAACATTGTGTTGAGACACGGCGCACCATCGATCGTTATAACAGATCGCGGAAGCGCATTCACAGCAGCATTTTAGATGTGAAGCATCTTATGGCGAAGCTTAATCCGGTGGTGGTGTGCGGCGTGGCCTCCCTTACTGCGCATGCGCAAACCCTTTAAAAAATAAAAATAAAAAAAAAAACCTCTCCTCCCCCTCTCTCTCCTCTAGGCATCCCTCCCCGCGGCAACCACACCCTCACTGCGCATGCGCCTCCCCTCTTCTCTCCCCTCCTATGCTCCCCCCCTCTCTCCTCTAGGAATCCCTGCCTGGGCTCCCACTGCGCATGCGCGTCCCCCCCTCTCTCACCTCTCCTACGCTCCCCCCCTCTCTCCTCTAGGCATCCCTGCCCACAGCGTCCACACCCCACTGCGCATGCGCGTCCCCCCCCTCTCTCTCTCCTCTCCTACGCTCCCCCCCTCTCTCGCCTCGTGACGCCGAGGCAGGCAGCGTCTGCTAGCGAGTTTCTTGGTTGAAAAAACCGACTGCTCGCGCTGCACAACCATTCACTGTCCATCGCGTATATATGGCAATGGATCTTGACCTCCAAGGTGGTGCCGGTGGGAGATTTCTCCTGTGTGTTGTTGAACAATAAAAATTCGCAGCGTGCGCGTTAACTAAAAGCCCACTGCGGGTCTCTGTGTACAGTCGGAATCTTCTGTCTCTCATTGCCCATTAGCAGCGATTGGCATGTTCCAGTAGGAAACACCGCTCCATCACTGCGTGCTTTGCGCCTCCTCAGTTTTCTCTCCTGCGCAACGCTGCGACAGCGCCAGCGTCAACGCCACGGCCAGTGTAAGCGTTAGCGCCCGCTGCTTCACATCTACACATGGTTCCCTTTAGCGGGAGATGGTGTAATATTTAGATCATGTGTTGTTGCTCAGCGGTACTATTCACCGTAACTCGACAGCCTACCACCCACAAACCAACGGACTGACCGAGCAACTCAGCAGAACCTTGGAAGACATGCTTTCAATGTATGTCGACATAGAGCACAAAAATTGGGACCAGATTCTACCCTGTATAACGTTTGCTTATAACACTGCTAAGCAAGAAACGACACGTATGACCCCATTCCGCCTTGTTCATGGAAAAGAAGTAAGGACGATGTTCGACGAGATGCTGCCACACGATTGTGATGACGTTGAAACGAGTGCCGACGCGTTCACCCAACGCGCAGAGGAAGCCAGGCAGCTCGCACGTATGCGAATATACCAACAGCAAGAGCACGACGCAAGTCGCTATAATCTACGTCATACACCTGTGACCTACGAAACCGGCAACAGGGTATGGGTGTGGACGCCTGCACGAAGACGGGGGCTATCCGAAAAGCTTCACAGAAGATACTTCGGGCCTTATCGAGTGCTGCGACGACTAAGTGACGTCACCTATTAGGTCGTTCTGGATAGCTCCCACTGTACAAAGCGTCGCCAGCACCGACCTGAACTTGTGCACGTAGTGCGCATAAAAAATTACATAAGCGAGTGACTTTGCGAGGGACTGTCGCTCCCATAAAGCCAATTCGCACACCAGTGACTATAGCATCGGGGCGATGCTCTTTTAAAGGGAGGCAAATGCCACGCCCGTTGTATGCGGGAAACGAAGACGATGTGCGCTCTTACAGCCTCGGGGAACGAGACATGAAGACGTTCTTGTGTTTTTGTTTTGGCCTATGCTGCTGCATAAAACGGGCTGTTTGCTGTTTTGTTAAACGTCTTGGTTGTCCGTTGACGGTCTACCGCGACAATATAGACGAAGTTGAAAAAAGCAAGAGTTCGAAGAAAGCTCGTCTGGTCGGGAACAACAACCATGGTGAAAAGGTAAAAAAAAAAAGACGCCGACCAAAACACTTTAAAAAATAACTTATTAACTTTTAACTTTCATTCGCATTTAAATTCAAAGGAAATATAGTGTCTGATCAGAATGGGTGAAAAACAATTATTGCACTCTTTCTGATTATATACGTGGTTCTTTTGGTTGTGAGCACAATATCAAATTTCAGTAATGGAAAAGTCCAACTTTTTCATATAATCCACTCTTGGCCAATCCCCCTGAGTGGGTATGAGCCATGTCAAAGGAAACAACAACAACAACGATAACGCAGACGCTTCGGCTCCCGTACGGGGGCCTTGTTCACAAATCAAGTCATGAAAGAACGGGGGTTTACTATGTACGTGCGAACAGATGGCGCAAATAGCGTGCGTAAACCGAAGGAAGGGTGCCGTCATTGCGATTTAGCGGGGTATCAGTGGTTTGGATTAGTAATGACTCTACATGAAGTCGCGAGGTTAGATTTCTTTCAGTGGCTAGTGAACCATTATGCGAACCAGAACACTGTAGTAATATGAAGGCTGTCAACCACTACCACAGTCATCAGAGTCATGGCCGAGAGCACAGAGAGGCTGCTTAGCAATGGCTAGACAGGTGGTGTCTGTCGCCCAGGTTGACCCCATTCCTTGATCTTGCTTGCATGTGTTTGGAGGGCGCTTAGTCCGTCCCTCCTTCCCGCGTCCCACACCAACACATCGCATGCACGTCCCCTCCCCCCTCTCTCTCTCTCCTCTCCTACGCTCACCCCCTCTCTCTCCTCTAGGAATCCTCTTCTCTACAGAGCGGCCCCTGCGTCCCACACCCCCCCACAGCGCATGCGCGTCCCCTCCCCTCTATCCTCTCCTACGCTCACCCCCCTTTCTCTACTCTAGGACTCCTCTACTTCACGGAGCGGCTCCGGCGTCCTACATCCCCACAGCGCTTGCACGTCCTCTCCCCCCCCTCTTTCCTCTAGGAATTCTCTGCTCTACGGAGCGGCTCCCGCGTCCCACACCCCCCACAGCGCATGCAAGTCCCCTCCCCCCTCTCTCTCCTCTCCTACGGTCCCCCCCGTCCTCTCCTCTAGGAATCCTCTACGGAGCGGCGCGCACGACAGGTAGTGTGACAGCTTCATACTCCGCTGGGGGGCGTCACGGTAGTTCCGCGGTATGAAAATGACGGAGCGCGCGTGCCTCATTCTCTCCCCTGTGCAGCGCCGCGATGAGCGCCCGGACCGCTGCCGTGAAACCAGAGCGGCGACGTTCCTCCCGCTCAAGCTAATTATCTTCCCGGTGCTTCGCATCCACACATGGTTCCCTTTAGCGGGAGATGCCCAAATTTTTTTTCAATAACTGATGCTCTCTCGATTGAGGACTTGTCAGCGGTCAGCCTTGCCTGATAATCATATCTGATCTTCTATGAAGGTCACTCGTCACATCCCGTTGCTAATTTTCAATTTTGTCATGCAGTTTAGCGTTTTATTGTTTCACGCATCTCAGCCGTTTTAGCTTGTAGAAACAAAAGAGTTGCGCCGCTAGGCACGTGAAAGAAGGTTGAATTTCAGGCATTGACGAAACGTAAAGTTGGAAGTCGGCATTGCGCAATCGACGAAAAAGAAAGAAAGAAAATACTTGGTCAGTCACGCACACACCAGGCTTCACTTGGTACCATTTTGCCGACAGGGGAAGGGCTCCTAATTTCAGGGGCGAAGCACCTTTGGGGTTCAGCTTGTCGGCGTTCTTGTCCGTCGTCTGCTGTCGTGACGGTCGATTTACTTCAGCGCAAGAGGAAGACCACCTTCTCTCGTCAAATGAGCGTTTTCTGTCTCTCGCCACCGCCTCAGCGCTCCGGGTGGCGAGAGAGCGGACGGCGCGCGTGGACTAAGGAAACGCTCCCTCACCCACAAGAGACAAGGCGCTGCACAACCGTTTACATTCTCCAAGCCCACTACTTCACTCTTCCTCTATCTCTTTCCCCATTCAACCCAAGAGTCGCGGTTGTGGTGTCCTCGCCTGACAAACAGCGACTGCGTCACTACCCCCCATTCTTCACCTTTTTGCAACACAGAACCTCTCACCGTTCACCGGCCACCCCGTATATATAGGCAGTGGATCTTGACCTTCAATGTAGTGCCGGTGCGAGACTTCTCTTGTGCGCAGTTGAAGAATAAAGATTCGCAACCTGCGCGTTAACTAAAAGCGGACTGCATCCTTCGCCCCTCCCCGCGTTTCACGTTAGTGGAGCTGAAATGCCCTTCACTACATGCTTCGCCCCTCCCTTGTTGCGTTACTCGCGTTCGGATGGCGCGGCGGGCAGACTCGGCGCGGCGGCGGCGCGGACTGTCTCCGTCTGTGGGCGCATCTGATAAGCGACAGCGTGCGATAAGCCAGGCGCGGTGGATTTTTGTTTTTGTTTTTTGATAGCTGACACGTTGATGTCAGTGCAATGTGCACTGAAACAGCGACGCTATTGTGTGGGTGATGAACTTTAAGCACACGAGAAATGAAGACCTCTCTTGAACTCGCGATTTTATAGAAACGTGGAAAGAAATTTTAAGAAACGGAAAATGACAACCACCCGTTTGTACCACGAAGCCACAAGGAAATTCACGCGGATTTGTGAGAAAGAATGCACTTTAGTTGCCGAAAAATTCGCCGTGGTCCGGGGATCAAACCCGCTACCAACGCCCTTTCGGGGCGGTCGCTCTACCCATTGAGCTGGAAGCTAGGAATTGGCAGCGCGAGAGCCAATTCATCCAAAACTCAGAGGCTGGCAAGAGGACATCATTATTCTGTTCGACTAGTGTCGACAACATTTCTTCTTTTAAAATGCGGCGCGCGGAATGAACCCTCTGCGTCGCCTGCCACGCGGTGGCGTCTGACGCAAGGTGCACAGTGTTCTTTTTTTTTTCGTTCCACTTCACGCGTGGGTACAGAAAGGACCCCATTTTCGTGCGCGTCTCAAGGGCACTTTTCAAATTGAAAAAAAAATAATGTAGCATCGTTGCGTGATAAAAAAACGCGCTCAAGCTCCTCCGAGACCTGCATGCCGCCAGCGGTGAATGGCGTGCATAAATTGGTGTGCTTGCCATTATTATGCCGGAGTAAGCATAGGGAGTGGCTCAGAGGCGTAACGCACCGCTCTGCTGTGCGAATGGTCGCTGGTTCGAATCCTCGGTCGGGTGCCTCGAATTTTTTCTTCTGATCTATTTTTCTTTGCGCCTTTTTTATATATAGACATACATATCCGGCGCATGACGGCGACGGCAAAAATCTGCCGAAAGCGTCCATATTATTCCTATCGCAATAAAAGTTTCAAGGACAAGATCAGTGCGAATAGTCGCATAAAGCATCACATAACGAGAGCTACTACCGTGTTCCTGTGGGAGTGCTCACACATAAAAAAAAACATTGGGGGACCCTTAACCTTCGCCTTTAAGACTTGAACGCGAGAGCGATATCCTGTCCCTAGTGCTTACTTCAATCACTTAGTAATGGCATACTATGACATTACATAGTGCATAATATGTAATGGGTAGCGTGCTTTAATACACGAGCAATTATGAGCGGAAATGCCGGAAATCTTTTCGAACTTACCATGCACCCACTACGTGGTCTTAGGGGAATACGCGCAGTAACGTGTGTGCCTTTTGTAATGGGTGGACGGCTTTGAACCACAATGTAGTTATAATATTCACATTTTCTGACGTCCGATGGCAATGTACGCTTGTACCACGCAATATTGCTGCGATATTACATGTTGTATTGTGACGCATGTATACGGGACGCGTGTGTTTGTAAAGCATCAAAGCTATTTTCACTGGATTTCCAAGGAGAGGAAGTTATTTTAAGTTTAATGCCAAGCAGAAGCGTGGCTGTATGGTAGAACACCTGCTCGCCACGCAGACGGCCTGGGTTCGATCCTCGTTCGGACCCGGTAATTTTATTATTTATTTTATTTGCTTTCTCGGTTTTTCGGTCATGGACAAGATGATGATTTTTCGCTCACAACCAACGACGCCGCCGCTGACACCGCCGCCTACGCCGGGATTTCTGCGAAGCGAGCTCTTTAACGCTGTCGCGTTAACAAACCACCTTGAATGAATAAAAAGCGCGACACAAACGAGGACGAGAATAGAAAAGACACACTACAGCGCTTTCTCGCAACTCAACTTTATTCCGAAAAGAAGCAGAATAAATAGCATCTGGAAAACCACAGAAAAGAAACAACCATCACGCATGCGCAATGCGACAATGAATTAACAAACCACCACCACTCCTAGGGCTATTTGGAAGGTAACAGAGCTGCCAACTGCTAAGTCCGTGTACAGACCTAACAGTCGGTAGCGCAATGCGCAGCCGAGTGAAAATGAAACTGGTATCATTGCTAGGGGCACCTAGCGGTTTTAACGTGAGTACGGTATACCGCACGCACGAAGAAAAATCACGCCATATTCACGAAGGGGAATGATGATGAGTGGGCGAAGCTCGATAGTTTTCATCCATGGCAGAAAGAGAATGTGTGGTCTGGAACGCGCTTATACTTCATGGTCATCAGCGTCATCGTCATCGTTATCACGTGTAGTGGGTACATTCCACTATACTGGAACGCGCTTATACTTCATCGTTACCACGTGTAGTCGGTACATTCCACTATACTGCGTCATCGTCATCTTTATCACGTGGAGTGGGTACATTCCACTATACGTGGCTACCTACCTACTACTACTACTCCTCCTCCTCCCTCCTCCTACTACTACTACTACTACTACTACTACTACTACTACTACTACTACTACTACTACTACTACAGAGGAGGGACAGACCTACACCCTAAGGAGCTTCGCCCCTAAAAAATCTACGCATCTCCACGAAGTGAATCATGACGAGTGGGTGAAGCACTGCGGATCCTTCTTACCGTAAACAACTCCTGACATTGGCCACTCGCGCATGTAGATGAGTGGCAACGCGTGTTTACAGTATATACAATGTGTTTTTGCCGTTGAGCCGCCGCTTCCAGCGCCCTCAACGCCAGAGTAGGAGCTTCTTGTCGGCGTTGCCACTTTGCCTTTCGCGGGCGAGAGCGCTTTCACGATCGTTTTCATCAATGGCACAAAGAGAAAGTGTGGTCTGGAACGCACTTCTTCTTTACCGTCATCAGCCACAGAACAAACAAAGTGCACATAATACCTTACCGATGTGTAGCGGGTACCTCGCTTGTCAGCAGAATGACGAATGGCATAGTAGCAGTGTGGGTGCTTCCGTAATTCATGAAATTTACGGTGGGCGTATAGCGGGTACCTTGCATGTGCTGTGCCGGACAACGGAGAAGCCTATAATACCCTGTCAACAGGCGGCCCTAAAGCGTCTGCAAAAAAAAAAGAGAGATTTTTGGCACAGCAACAGCGTTTCACGGATTAATTCATTTGATACTTAACTGTAGGGATAATTAGAAAATGGACATGAACGCATACATATACAAATCACAAATGATTGACAAGACACTGGGAATCGAACTGCGGACCAGAAGCACCGTAAGCAAACACGCTAACCAGTACACCAGAGCCATCGCATACTTCGGCAAGTTTTCGTTATATCACATTATTTACAAAATGGCTTGGAAAAGGTGGGTGAAGCTTGCGACTTGCGTTCTTGCATGGTAGGCATGTATTGCGCGAGCATTAAGTTAGTAAATAGTTTGCGCGGCGTCATGAATTCGCGGAGACCACCGTTAGCACCTTCAGCTCCGACTTCGGTTCGTCGTCTGTCGTGCCCCCATAAAAATGATCAACGTGTGCCCTTTTGAGTGTTCACCAAACGTCGTGGATGTCTCGCTCGCCCAAAATTCGCAGATACCAGCGTGATAAGTACCTTCAGGTAGCGAAACTCACAAATGTGTATTCTATGAGCATGTGCTGTTGAGTGATTTTGCTTATTTTTGCTGCGAGTCGCAAGTGTTTGCAATGGCACGAGAGCGTATTAAAGGAGCACTGCCACAAAATTTCGAAGGCGAGATATTGAGCGTGATAGATTTATGTGGAGATATACACAACATCAACGAGATATCAAGGGCAAATATAGCCTAGAACATATTTAATATAAATTTTAAAGTGCAATTTTGAAGAGCCCCCTCGCGACGCCGACATCAACGCAGGGGCACTGTAAAGAAACCTAAGTCACGAGTTTGTGTTGGCTGGTTGCTGGCACGCGCTTTGCGCTTGCGCTACATGCGACTTCTTCCTCCGTGCCTACCGCTTTGCGTGTGCTGGCTGTGCTGGCTGTCAGTGCCGCGCCCGCTCACGCACGTTCTCACGCGTGGAGCCCACGTCACAGTTTTGTGTGGTCACGTGGGCAGCTGTGTTTACCTTACCCCCGGAACTGCTTTTGCCTAGGTCCGAGCTCTTTGAAACCGAAACTGAGACTGGGCGCTCTAGAAACGTCTCTAAATAAATAACTATCCCGCACTCGAGCAAACGAGGTTTCCAGCCGTGATAAGTGAGTCATAAGATACCTATTAGAAAAAAAAAAAGAAAAAAAAAAACCGAGGTGCACAGTTTTTGTGCCCGTGGTCTTTTAAGTTGTTCGTAGACCATCCGCTATCGCATCTCATTCTTACATATGTCAATTTCAGAGTTACAAGGGCATTTTAGCGCGCACAAATACAATCATGTGCATTTTTTTGCGCGCGTACTCACTGTTGCGAGCTGCACGTAGGGTCAGTTGCTCCTTTCGAGCAGTTAGACGAGTATTTCCGCAATGAGGACTCACGCGCCCTGGGCGCGACATACAGAGCTCTTCAATTAGTCATAATCATTCCTTCATTGCTTTTATACTCGGAAACTAGCCACAATTTCACTAAATAACCCTCATTCTTCAGTGTCGCGCCGCCGTTCTAACGAATGTCGAAGGCGTGTACGAAGGTCCACTAATTCGCGAGTCACATGTCTCCCTAAAAGTTGGGAAGATTTTACTGTTGCACTTCTCTGTTGCGAACGTCCGCGTGTTGTTGGCGCTCCTTCTGAAGAAATTGTGCAGTACCTACTAGAAAAATTACATAATGTACGCCTCACTGACAAAGCCATTCTTCTCAACATAACGTTTCTTTTTCATTGGTAGGATATTTGTATCACAGCAGGGATTCAAGTAGGTGCCACGAGCGCTCCTACTGCCTCGTGTACCTGTAGTTGATGTCCAAACTCACTATACAAATTATGCTACCATTGATAAATGATCAACCCCTCCACGTTCTATCACTGTTGATCTATTTTCGTTTACTCCCTGTCGCTTAATTGCACGATGCTTCGCAAGGATAATCTGTTCAGTCCATCTAGTAGAACACAAGGATTATCTACAGTATCCAGTGGTTCTCAAGTAGAGGTACGTGAAAGCCATCCTCGAACAAAAGAGAAAAATGACTTTTCAAGGCGTTTAGCAGAGCGATGAATTGGGCTAGTAGTAGAATTGGGATGACGAGACATGGACTACAGGACAGGTGGTGCGCAAACTAACAACTGGTTTATTCACATCTTTCGAAGTGTCAAGTATAGATTAACAATCAGAATAGGATAGATAGGGTGAAGGGCGGGACATGGCGAAAAAACAGCCAGGCCGCCCGCACATGGCGTATGCCATCGTAAGCACAGAAAATATTTCCGCAGATTAGCGTTTGTCACTTTGTAGAAATTTTATTTGTGTCTGCGTTAAATGTAACGAGGGTATGCTAATGCATTCCTCTTTTGCAGCCTAGGATGAAAAGGGCTTCTTTTTTTATCTCTGGTGTCTTTGTCACCACCACGTGCTAGCAAAGTGGTGTCCCGGAACTTCGGCGTGCAGGAACATCGTTTGCAGTGTGCCGCGAGGTGACCAACTCATTGTAATTGCTGGCAACCGTATCTGTGTTGCAGGAGACGTTCATTAAAACAGCGTCCTGTCTGACCTATGTATTTTTTACCGCAGGTTAAGGGAATACTATATACAACCTTATTGGCACATTGCGCGAAGGCGTCTCGGTGGTTTCTTGAGCACTTTTTCTTCGGTCGGCAATCGTTCACAGCTTTTGCAGAGCCGCTTAAAACGCATTAGTTAACAGCGTGGCCTTTTGGTCACGCATACCGGAGAAAGCCTTTAATTTATGCAGGTTTAAAAAACCGCGCCAAAGCCATGGCAATGTGCGTTGCGATAGCTTAGGGCACCCCTTACAGACATCATCTGGCAGAAGTTTTGTATGTTTATTGGCGCGCGAAATAGTGGTTCTACATCTCGACGCATTGGCATGCAACACTCTTTCGTGTGAGCTGATTTCTTCGTAGTATTATTTTTTGCAATAGCGTGATGAACATCTCCCTGTAGTACCTGCACTATGCGATATCCGGCGAAAATTTGAAATAGAATTAACAGTGACTTGCTCGCGAACAAGCGTGTTATTTCACGTGTTACCATGTGGTCACGCAAGGCCATTAAGCTTCTTATTTTGGGTAAGTTCGTTTTAGGCTCCTTGTAAGGTGATTTCGCTACTCTCATGTGTCGGTTATCTAAGTTGAGCTATTGGAGGCGACCGCCTACTCAGATGAATATTTTGCTGATCAGGATTCCGGTAGTCTCATAGACAACATAAGTATAATATACAATAGCTGTTGGGGCTTAACGTCCCAAATTCACAATATGATTATGAGGGACGCCGTAGTGGTGGGCTTCGGAAATTTCGACCACCTGGCCTTTTGTGCACCTAAATCACAGAGAACCCAAATAGCGCGCCAGCCTAGAGCAGGTGCTAAAATGGTGCTTGCTGACGGCCGTGGCATTGATGGATGCGACTGTGAAGTTGAAGCAGAGTATGAAGAACAAGGTGATGGATCACTATTCTCCGCTCATGTGTATGAGATAAAAGCCCTGACGCAAAGTTATCTTCAAATGCACAAAGAAGATGCAAGTACCTCGCCCTAATGCCGTTCCTCAATATAACTGCTTCACGAGAGGCACTTATCATATGTACGCAAACGTAGGCGCCTACCGGATTGCAGTTCGTCGCGAGACATGGTGGTGAGCGATATTCACTTTGCTACATAGCCAGAAGCAACGTGGGATGCTTATTCGCAGCACATGATCCAACGTCAGTCAACTTCATTTCCGGAGGCCAATCTCTCAACGCTACGTAACAGATGGGGTAACAAGCCAAAGGGAATTGGCCGTCGAGGAACGTCGATGCTTGTTGACAATGCGCCTTGTGGTGCACGTTTTGAGCGAAAAATAGCCCACTTCGTTGGAACTGTGCCTAACGGCAGAAGGCGCAGGTGCGCTGAAGACCACTGAGAGAGCCCGGTGCCCACACACAGTGCAGTAAATATGACGTCGGCATGTGCATTCGTGCTTCATACCATTTCACAATAGTTACCGAATAGATGCGTAATTTTATTTTTCGAGATTTGTCAAAGCCTGAAATAAAAAATTCTCACTATGTCATTTTTGCGGTAGCCTAAGGGCCTAGCGTGTGACCATATGGTCACGGGCCATATTTTGTAAACTAAGAGCTCGTTCACGATAAAATTTTCAGTGTTATCTATACACTTGCAGATACGATAAAATACCACATCTGTTTTCACAAGACTCATAAAAAAATAAGCCGGTCTCTAATGGGTTGATGAGCCGCTGAGAAGAGGACACTGACACCATATATTTGCTCTACTTTCTTCAGACGGTGAGATGCGCTGTGTGAGCATGGAATTACTGCCGTTTTGCTGAAATGAACTTTTCCCCTTTTATCGAAATTCCCGCCTAACGTATCCCCCACCGCATTAGTCTATTTCCAGAAGTGACCAGGTTTTGTGGCGCAGGCTTCAAACGGCCACAGTAACAACTCCTTTCCTTCTCTCCCTTATTTCGCGTGGCGAAACCTCTCCTCACTGCAACCTGTGTCGTAGCACTAGAGCCGACTTCAAACATGTCTTTGCGAATTGCCCGAACAAACCCAAACCCCCGTGGCAAGGGTCAGAACACCAGGAGCGATGGGAGGCTGCTCTGCGCAGCTCGCAACCGGAGTTACAGCTCCGGAGAGTGGGCTGGGCCAGAGGGGTCGCCAAAGCACAGAAGTGTCCGGCCATCTAGAGCGGCCCGAGGGCCCATCGTCGTCCTGCTTCCACTTCCCCCCACACGCTCACATGATTCTTTCATGAATTATTAAAGTTTTTACCTACCTACCTACCTACCCCTTTCTTCGACCGTGCGTGGGATTTTGGTCGCTGCCAAAAGCTTTTCGCGGATAACTACGAGCATGCTTTGCGTAGAGCCACTGTGTTTAAATCTTTTAAACTGATTATTGAGGCTATGCTCCAGACGATGTTGGCACAATTTTTGGCGCGCTGGCCGAATGCACGACAAGGCTATGCCTCTTTTGAAGACTTTTGAATGGTTTGACTGAAAGCTTAGGATTTCTTTCTTTCCACTGGTGTTTTAATGCCAGCACGTGTGCTGCGTTTCGAACCTTATTTCTGTATCTAGGAACTGCAATGTAGATTGTTCTGGGATTTTTGCAACTGAAATCAAGGCCTGAATGTGCGCTTCGGAACGCTTTGACAATATCTTCGGTGTTACGTACTACACCTGCTTTGAGGCAAACTAAGAAATGATCTACGTATCTGAAACATGCTGACATGTCAAGGTCGTTCATTTGCTGGGCTATATTTGATCGTCTTCTGCCGGGAACTGGTCGGACAATACCGGAGCGATAGAGGAACCTATTGAAATGCCGTCTCTTGGCATGTAAAATTTGCTTTCATATTCAATGATTTGTGAGCGTAGGTAAATCTTTAACAAGTCTAGAAATACGTCTACACCACAGCCACGCTGATTCTGAAACTTCACACAACCTAACAGGTTAATGGCAGATTCAACAGCACCTAACACGGCGCGTTGCGGAATGTTTAAAGTTAAGTCTTTGGCATCAATGGAAAAAACAGCACACAGTAGTGCGGTCCTTAAGGTACTCCACTACGGCGTCGGAGCTCTGGATCCTGAAGTGGTCTAAAGTAAGTAGACTGCCCAGTTGAATCTGCAAATAATTCGCAACATTTCTTTGTCACGCCTCCTTGTCTTCTACAATAAAAGGAAATGGGTATCCCTCTTTATGCGTCCTGACAGAGAACAAATGCTTAAGGCGTAATTCCTCGCCATGACTTACCGCTATTCCAGCTTTTCAAGTTGCGCCACAAAACACAGCTTTACTGCTACTTTCTTCAATTGATTCGGATAATTTCATTCTTCGCGGCCTTGGAAAATTTTTTTTCTATCGCACGGATAGCAGAGTCCTCGTACATTGGGTCGTCATTGACCACGAATGCTCCTGTTTTCTCAGGAAGCAGAAGCTTTGGACATTGCCTCTTCTTAAGCTTCCCCACATTTGCAGAGTATCGCTCTGTACGGTGTCGGACACATTTTTTGTAGCTTGTGCCCTTTATCAATTC
>JALIZH010032633.1:0-20253 GCA_030522465.1 Rhipicephalus appendiculatus
AGGTTGCAAGATTATTCCACTGCAACAGCTCCGGTGATGTCTTTGTTTAACCCTTTGAGGGATAATGGGACAAAAACGTCCCACTTTTTACTCTGACAAAAACGCTGTCGCAGTTAAAATTGGACGAACTTGGCGCCAAAGGAATGTGCTGCCATCGATTATCGGTCACTGATAATGTGTTTTGCGGCAGTTTCTATGCGGTTACATAAATGGTGTTGTAGATCCGATCATTTGAAATTTGTCTTGTTTTGATTGCGGAGTTCAGAATTTTCGCTCCCGTAGGACTGGATTTACGACAGTTCAGGATGAATGGTAAGATTTTCCTTTTTTGCCCTTTTCGGCAGATGTTTTCCGCACGCTTCGGTGCCAATATTTTGGAAATCGGAGTATTTGGAGGCTAGATATACCGGTCAGTGCCAGCATACTTCAAAATTTTAGGGGCGTTTTGCTAGGCCTAACTGACACTAACTCTTTTTGTTCAGATATATTTCTCGATTTATTAATTTCAGCGGACTCCCTTTCACGTGAAGAGGCACTCGAGCTATTCTTCAGCTTGCCGGACGAATCTGAAACAAGTGAGGACGAGGCAGAAAGCAGTGAAGTTCGTGCCGGAGCTCGCGCCACCAGACTCGAGTCTCGATGAAGACGAAGATAAACCTGGGCCATCGAAAGGGAAACGAAAAAAACGTCGACAAAGAACTTCAAAAAGCAGAAAAAGAGCCAACCAGGAAGTAATAGAGACTGATGTCGAAGCAGCTGCTGTTGAAGAAGAAATCGGTGAAGGGTGGAATGAGAATAAACCAAACATTTCTTTCAGGAGTCCGAAATCATGGGACCCCAAGTTGACGAAAAAAGGCGGTGCCAAGTGCAGTAGATTGCTTCGCGTTGTATTTTGACGACGAGGTGATTGATATGATATTAGAGCACACTAACCGTGCTGGTGCTGAAAAGTACACGACGAAGTGGGCTGTGCTCACAGCAGATGAGCTAAGAGCTTATTTTGGTTTGCTTCTGCTGATGAGCGTGTCACCACGGCACCACTTTTACCATTATTGGAGCCGGGATTTGCTTTTCAACTCTGAAGAAATTGCCAAAGTGATGTCGTTCAAGCGTTTCCAGTACATCATGAACTCCCTTCGTGTGAACGACCACAGTAAAGAAAAGAAGAAAGGAGAAGATGGTTATGATAGGCTTGCGAAACTGCGTCCCCTCATCAATAAGCTGAACAGGAGCTTCCAGGAGGAGTACTTGCCATCATCCTATCAGGCCATTGATGAAAGCGCGCAAGTGAAATCGGGAAAGTACCTTCACGAGACAATGGGACAGTGTTGTCCCACTTTTCAAGGGGCCTGAATGTACCAATGGGACATATACGTCCCACTTTTTTCCAATAAACTAAGCATGCTATCAACCTCAAGTTTTTTGCTTATCATTTCTAACCTGTTAAAAAGCTCAGAAAAGCAAAAATAATTTCTATTTGCCTTGAAAAATATAGCCGAACTCACAAAGGGTTAAGAGCCAGCGCCTTACGTTAAGACAATAAAGTCGTACGAAGATAAATGCGTGAGGTGTTCGCACGCATTAGGAAAAATTGCCCTCTACGTGCAAACTTTATTCATATTTTCCTTTCGTTTCTCCGTACATTTCTAGATCGTTGCTTCTTAAATTATTTTTTTCTATAAAAGCCAGTTTTCGTAACGCATTCCATCAAGAAAAGGTGCCTTTCTTTTTCGCCTTATTTCGTATGGTTGCTTTCGTTTGGAAAAAAAAACAAAAAAGGATCTTTCACTTTCGCTGATTGTTTTAAGTAAACGGGGAAAAATGAAATATAAAAAGAAGAATCGGCCGAATAAGGGCGCAGTCTTTGGGCGAAGCGATTGAAAAAGAATAAACGAAGATTAAACGCCATAAGCTACAGAAAACGGGCGCAATGAAGACGCCAGCCGGCTCAAATCACTTTCCCACTCTCCCATTTGATCCGCTCCAAAAGCAGTCCATCTTTATGCGGGTGGGACGGCTTTAGCTTTTGCTGGATAGATAGTGCCCCTTGAAGGATCCCTGTATTTACTGTATGCATAGCCGGTCCTCCAGCTGTCTCTGGTGATTTGAAGTAGATAGGACAAGCAGCTGGCGCCAACCTAGAGAGATAAAAAGCGCCGTCAGCTCTTCGCAGACACTGTTCCGAAGGCGCCAACTGAGCCCCGTCCGCTCTCTTTTACTTCACGTCTACAAGTTTCTTCTTCTTCTTCCCTTTCTTAACTACAGTGGACGTTTAGATTGCAATCTGGTCATAATTTTCATGGCATTAGATATGATACACCGACATCAACCTGCAGCCACCAGGCTGGAACACCTGTGCTATCGGCTTCAAAAGAAACCTCAACAGCGGGTAGCATTCGCACTGGTATAGTGCGTGCCCTCCAGTCATCACTATTCGCAGGCGCGCGCAATTGGTTTGGCAGCACTACGCATATGCGCGCCTGTTCATGGTGGTAACTAGAGGGCGCGCACCACACCATTAGAATGCTTGCCACAATTCGGGTTTCATTTGATGTCGATAGTACACCGAGACGCTGCGTGTCTTGCATCGTATGCAAGACATCTTATGCTTTAGGACAATCTATAAACTGCCTATGCTCTGCTTATAGTTGAAATGAAGAAGAAATGGACATGGGCGGGGCACGTCGCACGTATACAGGACAACTGCTGGTCATTAAGGGTAACAGACTGAATTTCAAAACTAGGTAAACGCGCGAGGGGGATACAGAAAGTTGGGTAGTCAGATGAAATGAAGATGTTTGCTCGTATAAACGTGGCAACATCAAGCACAGGACCGGGTTGAACATGGAAAACGCCTTTCCCCTGCAGTGGGCACAGTCAGGCTGATGGTGATGACGATGATGATGATCCCCTGCGTATGGGTGCCGGTCGTCTAGGCCACCATTCTACATGAGGCTGGCCGTTGTTCTAGCCACGCTTATTCTAGCCACAACACACATTGTTCTATCCACGCCGCAGCGCACCTGCTTATATAGCGGGCTCATGTTTACTACATCTCATATTGATCCTCAAGCTGCTAGCCTTACTTCGCGTAAAATTCCCATCTGTCGCTGCTACAATGATTGATACGACTTTGCGGTAAAAGTCTGACTTTATCGAACAGCTTTGACGGAGTCTACGCAAAAATGGTTGTTTTCTGTACAGTAAAAACACAAACAATAAATCACCACTAAATTGAGTGGTAATTCACTGACACACTGAATTGAAGCTTAATTCAGTGATGTTTTCAGTTAGTAGTAAATACAGTGCACTGCACTCTAAGAAAAAAAAAGAGCGTGAATTTTTTCAGCGAGTTCCGACTAGGAATGTATACGACTCTCTTAGAAAAAAATATGTGAACTCTCGTGGTCGCTGAAAGTCGGTGCTATCTAGGAGTGTAGCTTGGCTCAATTAGGCTGAGTGAAAGGACTCTTATTTGAAGGATCACGTAACCACTTCTGAGGGAGTCAGACGACTCTTGTGGGTAATTTCACTAAGTGGGTCAAATGACATGCACTCGTGTGTCAGGCGACCTTATAACTAATCTAAGTTAATCAACTGACACTTGCTCAAGCGTCGCGCGATTGCTGTTGGAAATAGAGATGTAATCATAACTAAGCAAGCCCATTAGCAGTTACGTTATGCCTAATGATTGAAAAAAAAACCGTTCAATTTACCTTACCTAGGAAAAGCTCATTAAAATGAATCGGCAAGGTTTTCCCGCGAAGTAAAATAGCAATCACGAAAAGATTGTCTATGATTACTAATTAACCCTTAAACGCCCGTAAGGTATATCTTGTAAATTTTAATCCAATACTCTTCGAAAACACTGTTTATTGTCCAAAGAAGATAATGCAATGTCAAAGGTTTACTAACACGACGCAAAAAAAAATTATTAGGGTGGGAATATACTTCCCCATGGGCCTGTTGATTCCATCGCGAGCGCTGGCGGACCATCAGTAGATGAAGAGGAAGCGCCAGCCAGCACGAGAGGAGAAACGGGGTAGCTGGACTGGTAGCAGGGGGCTTAATGACCTCAGTCAGTGAAAATAAAAGTTTTTTTTACCTACCTCGACGGAATCGAGTACTTCTACGGGTGCTCCACGCCATATATCCCACACATTTTGGTGCCGAAACCCGGGATAGACCTACCGACGGCTGCGAGTTGCCTGGAAGAAATGGAAAAGCTCAAGGCGAAGCGGACTTCACGACGATCCTTGAACAGCCGGATCATCAACGAGGCAAGTGGCCTACTTCAAAATGACTCCGCAACGCGTGAGCAGCTCGATTCCATATACGAGAGGCTAAATACGAACAACGAGGAGTTGAACAAGATCAACAGCGAATTAGAGAGTCTCATCAAGGACGAGGACTTCCAAACCGAGTACGACGCAGTTTTAGAGTACGAGAACAACGCGACGCGAATCCTTGCCGAGCTTCTAAGCAGGCGGAACCGCATTTCAAGCACTCCAGCAGAAGAGGGATCGGAGTCGGCTACCCATGCGATCGCTACACCATCAGAGAGGACGGGAGCCAAGCTACCTTAACTGACTATCGCTCCCTTTTCTGGAGATGTGTGTAAATGGACGGAGTTCTGGGAGCAGTTTGTCCAGATTGTCCACAACAACGTCACCCTGACTACGACGGAGAAATTCCACTATTTGCGACAATTTTTGAAAGGAGATGCTGCTTCTGCGGTGGCCGGTCTTCCAACGACTGAAGCGTGCTACAAGGACGCCGTAGACATGCTGCAGAAGGGCTTCGGGGACAAGACTCGCCAAGAGCAGGAATACTTCGCAAGACTGCGTCAGCTGACTCCTGTTCGTGCATCTGGTGACACAAGAGCCCTCCGACAACTCTACGACCACGTGCTCGTGAACATCCGAGGGCTGGAGTCACTGGGTGTACAGCGGTCGTCATTTTCATCGATGCTCTGCGACGTCATACTGAGGGCCCTACCACGAGGCATCGTAGTTCTCTACCACTGTACCTGTGCCGTACAAGGTGCGGGTAATACTACGGACCATGCTGCTGATCCTTCGGGGTTTGACGGTCTACTGAAGCTCCTTTCAATCGAACTGGAGAGCCTCGAGAAGAGCGATTACAGGGATAGCAGCGGACAAGACAGCAGCGGTCAGAATGCGTCGAACCAGCCAGCCCGAAGGCACAGTTGGTACCAGCCGACTTCATCTGTTCTCCCGACGAGCCCCTCTAGTGACCTTCAATGTTTCAGAGAGATTTGTGTGTTCTGCGCATCAGGGCAGCACTCAACAGAAGCGTGTGTAACCAGTATGTCCACGACGCTGAAGAAGCAAGTGCTGTCCAAGGATAAACGGTGCTTCCGGTGCACAACGAAAGGTCACAGGGCACGCGACTGCAAGCGAAGCATCTCTTGCTCGAAGTGCAAAGGTCGACATGCCTTGTTTCACAGTGCAAGAACTGACGTTACATCTCCGAGCTTCTGCAAAAATGTACGGTCTCTGTGAGATTCCGTAGTTGTCGTTGCTGCCTTTTCCTATCATAAGCTTCCTACTGTTCAAAAAAGACTCTTCGTATTGTGATGATTCTCTCTCCCCTTGGCTTGCATACCAAGGACCTCTTTTCGCGCCAGCTCGCAGAAGAAGGCGACCAGGTCAGGCCTTTGGCAGTACCCAACTTCTGGTAGAAATTATAAAAGAATGGCCCGGCGGAAGGGTGAACATTCCACGTAGAGCAAGTAATCCTCGAGCTCTTGACATCCTCTTCACTTGAGCAGCACCGGCAGCGTTTCAACAGCGTTTGAAGGTTGCTGTTACTTTGTTACGTTGTGGTTTGTATTCTTCGCACAACGTGCAGGTTCTTTTATTTCGTTGGAATGTCCGAGGCGTTACCTCAGCACACTCCTCGAAGGACGAGACCGCTTGAAAACCCACGTATAATAACTCTAATGCAAGAACACATAACGCAAAGACAAACGATTACATTACAGTTCTCACCGATTCTAACACTCAGTTCTTGAATACGATCAGTTCCTAACGAACATTTGGTGACGGAGAGAAAGCGATGACACGGTGCTGCTCTCACCCATGTCAATGATGAAGAGATGCCTTGGAGCGAAGCGCGGAAGTCTACAAGGGATGCCGTTGCCGTCGGTGGGAAGCAACTCGAGGTCGGGTGCAGCGGCAGCCTTCCCAGGCCACTGGTTGACGCTGGAGCCCAAGCGCCGGCTCCGAGGACCGGTTCCGGCCGGACAGCCTCGCCCGAGCTCGAGTCCGAAGCCCGACAGCCCAGGCCTGCCCACGGACACCGGAACGTTTGCCGAGCCGCAGCACACCAGCGACCCACGGCCAGGAACAGCAGGGACCCGTGACTGCCCTCAGGTCGCCAGTCGATAGACGTATAAGTCTTGGCTTGGGTCCGCAACCCAACGGCCGAGACGCGTGGCCCGTCTTCGATCCCTGCCTCCGCTGCCACTGCTTTTTTTCTTCCCTCTCGAGCGATCTTCCGAACGAGCTCGCTTCCTCGTCGTTCTCCGTCTGTTTTTCCCGGCGCGCGCTTCAAACGCCACACACTTCACCACAGAAGCCCCCCCTTTCATTTGAGTTCCCCCCCCCCCCCCCCAAAAAAAAACTGCCGCTACGTGCGCGTTTTGCCCCACACCACAAGTGCAACGCATATATGTCCTCCGCACAGTTCACTTCATTGTCATAATGTCCACATTTACTAAACACTAAACGCACAAGAAGAAGAAAAAAATATGGAAACGCCATACACACAAATAACTAAAGTCCATTGTGATGTTATAAGTCGTCTGCCGACCTGCTCAAGAAGTCTGCGCCAGCATTATCTGCACCTTTTATATGCTGGATGGCAAACGAGTATTCTTGCAAGGCCAAGCTCCACCTTAATACTCTACTATTCCAGTGTTTGGCTTGGGCTATGTACTGTAAAGGCTGATGGTCGCTTTGTACGATAAAGTGCTTTCCATACAGAAAAATGTTAAATTTCTGTATAGCCCACACTAGTGCCAAACATTCACGCTCTATTGTAGAGTAGTTTCTCTCGCGAGGCAAGAGCTGGCGGCTGGCATAAGATACCGGATGTAAGACATCGTCATGCTCCTGCATTAACATCGCGCCGATACAAGTATCGGAAGCGTCCGTGTGGAGCACAAACATCCGTTCCGGATCAGGCAGCCTTGATGATTGGTCCCGAAGCCAATGCCTTCTTTAAGATTTCAAACGCCGCTTCTCGGTGAGGATTCCAGCAAATCTTGTTTCTTTCCATCTTTCTTATCAACTCAGTTAGAGGCTGGGACCTCTTCCGCATAACGGGGTATCAGCTCTCGGTAGTATCCCGTGAGTCCCAGAAATGATCGGAGCTGCTTTTTTGTCTCGGGTCTCGGTGCTTTGGCAATCTTGTCAACAGCACCTTCCACGGCTTGGATGTTTCCTCCTCCTAAACGATGACCCAAGAATACGACGGACGTCACAGCGATCTCGCATTTCTGGGGCTTGATGGTCAATCCTGCCTCTCTCACTCGGTGCAAGAATTGCTTCAACGTCTTTATATGTTCTTCCCTACGCCATTGTGGCGATCAGCACGTCGTCTATGTAATGTAGGACATTTGAGAGGTCTTGAAGAAGGGTTCTCATCAAGTGGGTGAAAACCGCAGACGCGATCTTTATACCAAATGGCATGTAGATAAACTGGTAGTGCCCAGTTTGAGTTGAAAAGGCTGTTATGGATTTTGACGAGTATTCCAGTGGAACTTGCCAGTATCCTTTAGTCAAATCAAACTTAGAGAAGTATCTCTTTGTGCCGACCTCCGCAAACATTACGTCCATTCTCGGTATTGGTTCTGCATCTGACACCAGAACATCATTAATCCGACGGAAGTCGATACATGTCCGATAGGTGTTGTCAGGCTTCTTCATGATAACCAACGGAGAGTTGTTAGACCGCTCAATTACCCCTAATTTCATCATTTCTCGGACCTCCTTTTCGACCACTTCTTTCATTGCCAATGGTAATGGGTATTGCGGTGTAGCAATTGGCTCGGAAGTCGTCAGTCGAAGCTGGCATTCCAAAAGGTTGGTCTTTCCTGGGAGCTCCAAAAACACGTCTTGGTATTCAGTCAAAATCCGACGGATCTCTACTTTCTTGTCCGCCTCCAATCCCTCACCAATCGGAATTGTCTTCACACTTGCCCTTATGTCATCTATGCATACAGGGAGGGGCGTATCTGTCCCCTCCTCTTCCATCACGACGAAGGAGGCTGTTTGTGGCGTTATCTCCGTTGGGCGCTCTTCGTACCGCTTTAACATGTTGATGTGGAACAATTTGGTCTCGCGTCCCAAGTCCAGCCAGTAGTCATGATTTCCTTTTTTCCCTAGTGACCTGAAAAGGTCCCTTCCATTTCATGAGCAACTTATTCGCCGTAGTGGGCAATAGAATGAGAGCACGGTCTCCCACTCCGAGCTGAAGATTTCTGCACCTTCGGTCGTAATAACTCTTCTGGGTTTTTCTAGCCCGCATAAGGTTCTCGTGGGCCACCTTTAACGTCTTCTCTAGACGATCCCGGAGGTCTAAAACATACCCATACGTGGTTTTAATGTCATCGCCGATGTGTTCCCCAGTCCACACCTCCTTGAGCAGACTGAGGGGTCCTCTGACGTACCGCCCGTAGATGAGTTCAAATGGGGAAAATCCCATGCTAGTCTGCGGCTCTTCACGGTAGGCAAATAACAGCGGTGCAAGCTGTCGATCCCAGGACTTCGGTTCCTCCTGGCAGAGCTTGCGCAACATCTGTTTTAACGTTCCGTTAAAACGTTCCACCAAGCCATTACACATTGGATGATATGGCGCAGAGCTTAGGTGCTTGATGGCCAATAAATCATTCACTTCTCGCATCAAGTCGGAAGTGAAGCATGATGCCTGGTCGCATAGGATCTCCCGTGGGAATCCGACTCGTGAAAACATTTCTACCAGTCCATCCGTCACGGTCGCTGAATCAATAGCTGGTAAAGCCACCGCATCTGGATAACGCGTGGCAAAGTCCACCATGGTCAGTATATATCGCTTTCCGCTTCTCGTAATTGGTTTCAAGGGCCCAATGATGTCTACGGCCACTCGTTCGAAGGGAGTGTCGATGAGAGGCATTTGGCCCAGAGGCGCCTTGCCCACTTTACTCTTTGGGTAAGTCCTTTGGCAGATGTCACATGACCGTACGTACCTCTTCACTTCTTCCTGAACTCCTGGCCAGTAGAAAGACCCCAGCACTCGGTCGATTGTCCTCTTGATACCTTGATGCCCTACCATCAGGCTTTCGTGGGCCAATTTGAGTATGTGGCTCCTCAGTATGCGTGGAACAACGACCTGCTGTATTGTCTTGCCGGACGATAAGCTGGTACCGACGATATAGCAGTCCCTTCTCCATGACAAACGAATATTGTGTCGATCCTCTTACGTAAAAGATCTGGCCGACCTTATTCCTACAAGGCTCCAGGGTCTTATCTTTCGCCTGTGCATCCTTAAGATCTCGTCGGTTTACTTCCCAGGCCTTTAACTTGACAGGGCCCGAACCCGGTGATGAACTTGTGCTTTTGACTCCCCCGAGTAACAAGCTCCTGCCGACATCTTCGTTCTTCTCGTCTAGTCCCTTCGCTGTCTCATTCGGCTTCACCTTCCTCATGGTCCCTCTTTCCTTCCACCCGCTGCCCGGGTCATGAGGATCACGAGCTCCTGGGACATTTCCAATAATAACGTCATACAGCGGGGACGTCATGCACTTCACCGTTGCCGTGCCACAAAAGTAGGGCGACATTATTTCCACCTTTGCTTCTGGGACAGTTATTTTGCTGTCATCGGCTAAGAACACCGTCGTAGTGGACACCGTAAGTGCTTCATTTGGCACAAGGGAACGTCGCACTACCGTTGTGTTGCTTCCCGTGTCCCGTAAAACGGCTACCGCTTTGCCAAACAAAGGGCCTTGCAAAACAGGCATACGGCATTTCGTGCTCTTCCGTTCCGTGTTTACTGCCCCGGTAATGTTCTCTTCTTGTCTGTCGCCGGTGGCCTCCTCACTGTTTCTCAAGTTTTCTTCTTCGGACCACATACATGAAGTCTTCTTCTGCGTGGCGGGTTTCCTCGTGCACACCTGAATATCGTGCCCAGTCTTTCGACAATACCCGCAATACGGTTGCTTCGACCGAGTCCGACAATCAGCCGCTTTGTGACCTGTTTTATGACACACGAAACACTGTGGTGTCGGCCTCGGGGCTGAACTCTCATTTTTCGTGACCACGCTGCTCTCTGTTCTCTCCCGAAAAACAAGCAAGTTCGTCTGCCGTTGAGCCTCTAAAAAATTATCGGCCGCTTCGGCCAACTCTTCAAGTTTACGGCGATTCCTTTCCCAAAGGAATAGCGCCAATCGATCATGACACTTGCTCACGAACTGCTCGGCCACTATCAGGTCACGAACTGGACGAATACTCCTTCTCCGTTTTAGACATCTCTACCCACAGGTCAAAAAAACTCATAAGCCTTGTGGCGTACTGTTTGCCTGTTTCGCCATTTTGAGGCTTACTCTGGCGGAACTTCTCTCGGTACCCTTGCGCGGTAAATCGAAATCGTTGCAGCAATGTCCAGCTTAGCTTTGTCATAGTCGAGTGCCTCTTCGGGAGACAAGCGGCCGAACACCTTTAGAGCTTCGCCGCTCAGGCACAAACTTAGGGCCGCAGCCCACTTATCCCTAGGCCATTCTTGACCCACAGCCACGTTCTCGAACCTTTTCATGTAGGCGTCGAGGTCGTCCCGGTTCTCGTCAAATCCTGGTATGAAGTTATGCGGATTGACTTTGGATGACCCTTGGACTGGTCGACCTACGTCCGCCACGGTCGATTCTCGAGTGTTTTCGGTTGCCGCCAATTGAAGACGCAACTGGATCGTCCTTTGACATTGCTCTTCAAGCTGTCGTTGCAACTCAATCTGTTCTTTCTTTGCATCTTGCTCGGCAGCCCTATCATCGCGCGCACGTGTTTCACGTTCCTCGACCCATGCCTTCAGCTCTGCGCCTTCTAAACCTATGCGTAACGCCAAGGCCGTAAATTCTGACGTACTCATCTTTCAAAATAGCTTAGCCTTGCGAACCAAGTTTACCAACGGCCTCGTCCTGTCGCTGCGGACGCCAGTGTTAAGTTGTGGTTTGGTTTTCTTTTACACACAACGTGCAGGTTCTTTTATTTCGTTGGAATGTCCGAGGCGTTACCTCAGCACACTCCTCGAAGGACGAGACCGCTTGAAAACCCACGTTTAATAACTCTAATGCAAGAACACATAACGCAAAGACAAACGATTACATTACAGTTCTCACCGATTCTAACACTCAGTTCTTGAATACGATCAGTTCCTAACGAACATTTGGTGACGGAGAGAAAGCGATGAAACGGTGCTGCTCTCACCCATGTCAATGATGAAGAGATGCCTTGGAGCGAAGCGCGGAAGTCTACAAGGGATGCCGTTGCCGTCGGTGGGAAGCAACTCGAGGTCGGGTGCAGCGGCAGCCTTCCCAGGCCACTGGTTGACGCTGGAGCCCAAGCGCCGGCTCCGAGGACCGGTTCCGGCCGGACAGCCTCGCCCGAGCTCGAGCCCGAAGCCCGACAGCCCAGGCCTGCCCACGGACACCGGAACGTTTGCCGAGCCTCAGCTCACCAGCGACCCACGGCCAGGAACAGCAGGGACCCGTGACTGCCCTCAGGTCGCCAGTCGATAGACGTATAAGTCTTCGGCTTGGGTCCGCAACCCAACGGCCGAGACGCGTGGCCCGTCTTCGATCCCTGCCTCCGCTGCCACTGCTTCTTTTTCTTCCCTCTCGAGCGATCTTCCGAACGAGCTCGCTTCCTCGTCGTTCTCCGTCTGTTTTTCCCGGCGCGCACTTCAAACGCCGCACACTTCACCACATACTTAAAGAAAATGCAATACAGGTGAGTGTGGCACTTCTTCGACTGCGCCGAATGTTTTTTCCTGCCACCTTGGAACGCCTTCGGGGTGCGTGCGTTGCTGCTATTTATTTTCCACTGTATCCGTTCAGAAGACCGAAGAGCCAGCACCCCACACTGCAGTGATAGTCATGGTCTGTTGGATCAGCATCCGAGCGAGTAATTAAGAACAATGGTTCGTCAGCGTCATACTCTTAAAAGTTTCCGTGGAATCAACAAACAAAATCTACGTAATCTTGAAGGATGCCTGACTGTTTATTGAAACATAACAGAAACCGCCCTAAATACGAAAAAACATGTCCCGTTTTTGAGGTACAGAAAGTGTCTCCGTGTTTGATGAAGAGTTTCCGTGGAATCAACAACCGAAATCTACGTAATCTTGAAGAATGCCTGACTGTTTATTGAAACATAAAAGAAACCGCCCTAAATACGAAAAAAAGATACCCCGTTTTTGAGGTACAGAAAGTGTCTCCGTGTTTGATGGACCACTTGCAAAAGTCGTAAAAGTTGGCTTCCCTCTCTAATTAATGTTCTAATTAAGGTATAATTAATGTTCTGGCTTCGCTTTAAGGTATTTTCCAAACGAAGGGCCCTCGCTACCAGGCTACCTTTTAGACAAAGTTCTTTAGTGGAAAGCATGGGAAGCGTGTAGGCATGTATATTCTCCGTGTGCATGGGATCTCTTCTTTAATGGTTTTTTTTAAGTGCGGAGAGCATTATAGAGGCCCGGGCTGTCATCGTATGCTGTAATCGTCTCGTGTCGGTTGGCGTCACACAGGCAAAACCATGCATAGCATAGCCATGTATAGTGTGGGTATATGTAGCAAGGGTGTGAGAAAGGGTAGTGAACTTGAGGAGGAGGGATGTGAGGGTGAGGAGAGAGAGGAGGAAGTATACTGTCATCGTATGCTGTGATCTCATGTCGTCGCTTGGCGTCATGCAGACAAACCCATGTAGAGCATATCCACGTGTAGCAAGAATGCGGGGAAAAGAATGTGAGGGTAATGGGGAGTATTGAGAGGGTGAATATGAAGGCAAGGAAGAGCGGAGAGAGTAAAGCACAGAAAAGCCTTGTATGGCGTCACACAGGAAAGAAACCATGCTTGCATAGCCTAATACAGAAAGGGTGCGGGAAAAGGAAGTGAGGGTGAGAAGGAGAGAAAGAAGAAGGGGGGAAGAAAGAGGGGTAAGACAAAGCACAGCCACGCATGGCGCCACGCAGGGAAAACCGCGTATAGCATAGCTATGTGTAGTATGGTATAGAGAGGGTAGGAGAAAGGGGAGTGAAGATGAGGAGGATGGGAATGAGAAGCGTAAAGGGTAAAGCATATCGTAGCCAGGATAATATCATGTAGCCGAGTGTTCTATAGTATACCAAGGGGTGGGAAGGGAAAGCGAGGTTGAGGGGGAAAAGGACGAGGGGGTAGAACACAACCTCACCGTGTATAGTACAGTATAGAAATGGACGAAAAATGGAAGCGAGGGTGAGGATGAGATAAAGGAGGAAGAGAGAGGGTAAAGTACAGCAAAGCCATGTGTTGAATCACAAAGGCAAAAACATGTCAAGCATAGCCATGTATAGTATTGCCGAAAAATGTTGCGGGAAGGGAAGCGAATGTGAGGTGAAAGGAAAAAAAGAGGGAGAGTAAAGCATAGAACCGCCATGCGTAGTACAGTACAGTGAGGGGGAAAGAGAAGTGAGTGCGAGGAGGAGTGATGTAAAAGTGAGCAGGAGAGAAAGAAGGAGGGGGAGGGTAAAGCATAGCATATCCATGTGTAGTACAGTACAGCGAGGGACAAAGAGAAGTGAGAGCGAAAGCTAGAGAAAGGAGGGGGTGGTAAAGCATAGCATAGCCATGCAACAATATAGCAACGGGGTGGGAAAGTGAAGTGAGGGTGAGGAGGATAGAAAGGAGGAGGGGAGGGTAAATAATAGCAGCCTTGTGTAGTTGATTGAAGAACACTAGGCTTGAGCGAGACCGACATAAGGGTCAAAGCGGACTATACTAATAATAATATAAAAGTGCTACGTCCCAGAACCACGATATTACTGTAGAGACGCCATAGTGGAGGGCTCCGGAAATTTCTACCACCTGGTGTTTGTTAACGTGCCCTAACCTTACAAAGTACATGAGCCTCTACCATTTCGCCTCCATCGAAATGCGACCGCCGCGCCCGGGTCAAACTCGCGACCTTCGGGTCAGCACCCGAGAACTGGCTGCTGACCCAAAGATACCCGGATGATACGAATATTTATCCAATCACATAGAGGGAAACCTCGGTGATACGAATCTCACAGGGACCACCAGAAATATTCGTATCATCCGAAATTCGTATCACCAGAAAGCATGGACAAATGAAAGCTGGCGTACGTTTTCATTTATTGTTTTTCATGGCCGCAGCAACGTGAGGAAGAACTCTGAATGATTGTCAGTCAAGTTTTCAGTTGTCGGCAATCATACCAGCACCCGTTAATATACGCCCGTAAGCTCGTGTTGAATTAATGAACCAGATGCATTGTGACCCGCGAGTCGGCACTTTAAGGAGTACTCACTCAAACTCACTCACCACAATTTTTTCAGCCTTCGCACTCACTCACGTTCATACCCACGTCCACTCACACTCATGAGTACTCACTCACGTTCACACTCACCTCCACTCAGACTCATGAGTACTCACTCACGTTCACACTCACGTCCACTCACACTCATGAGTACTCACTCATACTCAACTCACCACGTTCAAATGAGTGTGAGTTGAGTGCACTCATGAGTGAGTGTGCTGAGCTCCCTAGGTCGGCACTTTAAGGGAGTACTCACTCAAACTCACTCGCCGCAATTTTTTTCAGCCTTCGCACTCACTCACGGTCACATTCACGTCCACTCACACTCATGAGTACTCACTCACGTTCACACTCACGACCACTCACACTAATGAGTTCTCACTCACGTTCACACTCACGTCCACTCACACGCATGAGTACTCACTCATACTCAACTCACCACGTTCAAATGAGTGTGAGTTGAGTGCACTCATGAGTGAGTGGGCCAGAAATCTATGCCCGGGGCCGCGACAGCTGTAGCCCCTTTCAAATTTTAGTATGCTTTTTTCGAATGACACCGGAGTACTGCGGCGAAACTAACAAAAGAAGCGCTTTGACGTGATAGATCAAGGCCACAAAATTTCAGAACCACGGTCCTTTGTTATGCTCTTGTTATCGCAGAAGTGTTGGGGAGGTTTTTTGGGAGATTTACGGCCGTGTCCGCACAAGTGCGACCTCAACAGTCACCTATGTTAACGTTGTGAGGCCTGACTCCTTCGCCAAGAGCGTCCTCGACTTCTTTCGGTCCCCGTGCACCTTTCATAGGATGTCCGATGCACGAGGTAGACACGTGTTAACACAGCACGAGAGCAGGCCGCGTCGACGCCTTTGACAAAAAAAAAAAAAAAAAAAACAGCATGACGCCAATGCCCTCTGTAATCTTACACCGTGCTTCTGGCGATTTGCCGGTGCGGCGCGCATGCCCGGGTTTGCGTTCCCGCGCTCGCACGTGTTCGGCTCGTTTTCCGCGACAGCGCCGACAGCACCTCTTCGTACCTGCGCGGTAGCGTACGTTCGTATCAAACGTCGCGGTGTGAAAATCGATTCACAACAACCGTACTCCATTTTTTGCAGGCCAACGGGCCTTGGCCGGGACGAAAGGAAAATTCGTATTACCCCCGAAATTCGTATGAGCTGTGATCGTATCCCCGTCGTTTCACTTATATGCACCCGGACCTACCGCACTTCCTCCTAAACTCACCAAGCAACCTTTGCAACTCCATGTTTCTTTTGTAAAAGGTGTTCGTGGTTCTCTGCTCGAGTGATCCTTTCTCATAAAATCTGTATCCCACCAGTGGCGTAGCCAGGAGGTGGCACACGGGGCCCTTCCCCCCCCCGTCATTTTTTCCCCATTGCATATAGACATATAGACCGCAAAATGACACCCGACCACATCTGCCTGCCCGGCTCCCACTCTAAGTCAAGGGTGCCCCCCCCCCAAAAAAAAAAAGAAAAACAATTTCTGCCTACGCCCCTATCTCCCGCTACACCGGATTAATACAAAGACAAAACAAAGAGGTGGCTGTTTGGGGGGGGGGGGGGGGCAATTGACACTTTGCAAAAGGTCTGTACTGGTGTGTTTCTCGTTCTTTCCCATCGCTATTTAGGTTCTTTCCGATAAAATATGTTTTCTGTGCATGTGCGTGTGCGTTCTTGCCGTGTTTCAAAGTCGCTAGACTATAGGCTCACGTCGTGAAGGAAGCGAAGTATTTATGCAAGGGCAAAGCGCTGACGATCGTCACAGCCGGTGAGGTGCAGCGTGTCCTGAAGCGTCGCACAGGGCAGCCGGCAAGGTCAACAAGGTGGCGAAAGAGCAGGATAAAGAAGGGGTGAACAGTGAGAACAAAAAACATAAGGAGGACGGTGCACTCCGCAACTCAGTTCAAATCATGACAGTTTACTACTAGCGCGAGAACACACGGACAAGAAAGAGGACGACACACTGCGCTGATACCCTGCGCGAGTAGTATACTGTCATGAATTTCCAACAAGCCCAAGCCGCTACAAGGGTCCGCTTCACTCAGTTCAAATCACCCGCCGCGCCAACACATAAAACCACCCGCCAATCACCTAAAAGTAAAGACGTGAGTGCGAGACCACACTTAAAAAATAAAAACAAATAAGAAAGAATAATAAGCTTGCTCCGTGCATGTATAATTATAATGTTTGTTGATATTATGTGTGCTTATGATTGTTATCAATCGTTGACTGGGGATGTGTTCAAATCACGTGCTGTACGTGGGCCAATCACTTCAAACCAAAAACCACGTATGCGGAACCGACGTTCAGCACGAAAAAAAAAATGTCAGCGGTGCCGCGATAAGTTTGTGCCGCGCTTGTGTATGTGCGGTGTTTATCGATATTATGCGTGGTTATCATCGTTGTTAGTTGTCGACTGGAGATCTATCGCGTGCTGGATGGAACGGGTGTACAGAGGTGTGCCCAGGTTTTGTGTTGGTGTTCTGTGGTGTGTCGTAGTAGCCTCAACGGACTCGTAGCTTTGACTGCGCGCTCAGTGCTGCGTGATCAGCGTGCTTTCGACGTTTCTTGATTACGCACGTTTATTGCGTGATTCACTCGAGTGCACCTACTGTGACAGTCCACGGCCCAGTACCTTGTCGGACGACGACGACGGCGACTGTAAAGCACAAGCGTGCGCCTCAGCGGATACGAAGGTGAGTTCAAGCAAGTCGCCCAATTACGTAACTTTGCGATCTTATTGCGTGACGACATTTATGCAGGTAAGGCAGCCCGGGTGGCGTGTTCAGACAGCAGCGATGATGTGCAAGAAAAGGTGTCTGATGGGCAAGTATGAATTGTGCTACAGGTAGTATATTTGCTTTTCTATGATGTTTGTTTTACACTTCCAGGGAGTGGTTGCTGTGTGTTTGTCATTCAAACCTTGTGTTCATCTTGCTCCGCTGTGTTCGCGAGATCATGCCCGCCGCGGTGGTGTAGCGCTTATGGTGCTCGGCTGCTGACGTGAATGTCGCGAGTTCTATCTCCGGCCACGGCAGTCGCATTTCTATGAAGGGGGAAATGATAGAGGCCCGTGTACTGTGTAATATGTCAGCGCAGAACACCAGATGGTGTAAATTTACGGAGCCCTCCACTACGCCGTGCCTCGTATCGTATTATTGGCACGTAAAAACCCAATTATTAAATTCGAAGCATTTCTTGACGAACTTCGGTGACTTTGAGCGCATCTATCTATCTAGCCGCCTACGACTTTGTGCTCTCCGGACCGTGTCGTTAATGGGATTTATACCAAAATTGGTATAGCGTAACATGACTGTATGATGAACGTAAATGACTAGTCATATCATTAAAATCATGTCTTGTTTGTCATGAACGGCATGGTTTACATGCCGTGGCCGTTGTGCTCTAGCGGCCGTTTCGTCAACATATCTACCAAAATTAGTATGTCAAGACATTTCTGCATGACTAACATAAATGAGAGGTAGTAATAATAAAATCATGACCTGCATGTCATGTATAGCATGACATATGTGACATGGTCATGGTGCATTTGTGGCTGTTTTGCCAGCTTGACGTGTACCAAACTTGGCATTTGGTAATGTGACTGTACAACCAACATTAATTACAGGTGATAACGTGACAATCATGATATGCATTTCCGGTACAGAATTATTTTCATGGCACGCATATGATGCGCTTACGTCCAGTTCCTATGGCACGACACGACTGTATAACGAACATAAATGACATGGTAAATTGAAAATCATTACATCCATGTCATGTAATGATTTACATGACACGCTCATGGTGTGCTCACTGCTGTTTTGCTAGCTTTATATTCAGCAAAATTGACATTGCGTAACGTTACTGTATGACGAACTTAAATGACAAGTGGTGATATGAAATAACGACATTGATGTCATGTAAAGCATGACCTCCATGACATGCTCATGGGGTGCTCATGGTTACCTAGTTCCCTAGCTTGATATACACCGAATTCGGTGTTGTGCTACGTGACTTTATGAGAAACACGAATGACAGATGGTAAAATGAAAATCATGACATCCATGTCATGTACAACATGATTTACATGCCACGCTCATGGTGCGGTCACAGCCGTGTCGCAAGCGTGATATGCACCAAAATCGGTATTGCGTGACAGGTCTGTGTGTTAGAAAAATGTAGGTTAGCGTTGCCATTTCAAAGAAGGCCTTTTCCATATATCATATTGTTGACGATGGGACGTGTTTACTTACAGAATGGCCCACCTACCCAGCTGCCGAGCAGCATGCCTACTGGCCGAACATCCTGAGTGACCCACCCGTGTCTGTGCGCAGCTTGAGCTGCCACTACGCATCAGCCTCAGTCACCATCTGTACTGTCCTGGCCACGGCTTTCATCTCCACCACGGGGAAACTAGCCGATGCGGCTGACGGAGGTGAGGTCGCTGAACGTACCGCTTTTCACAAAAGCATACCCCGCGCCTCCACCATAATTGTGGCAATGGAACGCATTTATTTACAGAATGTAGAATGAATGCAGAGGTACAGCTTGGAGCTAACAGCAGTTCACCGAGCTGCTCGCAAACAAGTGCTGTTCGGTTCTCATATTCTTCACCTACTCGACAGCATGTTTCACTATGTTTGTCATTTCTATAAGAGATTTGATGTCAGATTTAGAAAAACATATCGACACTGATGTGTAGATAATTTTACATAAGACACAACGGCAATGCCACCAGATGCTGTTAAACGAATAAAAAAAATTGTATATGGCGACGTGAATTAACTAGGTCATGTAATGTCGAATGCACAAACCAAACTTCTCATGCACATGCATTGCACTGTAGCACTGTTTGTTTAGTTGTTAAAGATGCAAAACAACAGCCCCAATATGGAGGCACCAAAACTCATCAGTAATATAGCTTATAGAATGACCGAAATCGAAGCGCCGATAGTGAAGTATCGTTTTATTTTAAGGTATGTTTAAGCATAAAGTTGACTGCGTGGGGTACCTTAAGAAAAAATGCTTTGTCTAGTCTGGCTATGTAGCTCACAGACATATTTATTAACTTATTAAATAAATCAAAGAAAACATGGTGCGAGGACAGTCGTATGAAAGCTGGGCTGCTGGCTAGAGATACATGGGCCGTATGTTTAAGACCTTTGATTTAGTTGGGCAGAAACTTGAGGGAAGGCAATAAATTTCGTGAATCATTTAGTGTGCCAGCAGTAACAGTAAGTGTGCATGTACAACTGCAAGCTTAATTGAAGAAGTAGTAAAGCATGTATATATAAATTATTGGCAGACGTGTGTGTCAGTTCAGTTAAATTTATTAAGCTACTGCATGCTGTGCTTCATGCTGTATTTGCCTGGGGAAAAAATGGTGTCAATTATTAGCCCTGCCATTACATCTCTTTGATGAACCAAACATGTTATCTCAAATATCAATTCTTTTAATAGTGAAGTAGCACTATTGCAGAAGCTTCTTGTCATAAACGGTTCAGGCTGTGCTATTCTATCAATAACATTACGTGATTGTGGGGTACCGTAGTTTTTGCTTTCATTTGTGTTTTGCTAAGGGGAGCATGAAGCCAAAAGGGGGGTCTTATTTGGAGTATTCACAACCAAGATGTATCATTCAAGGACAGTGGC
>JALIZH010032635.1:0-17417 GCA_030522465.1 Rhipicephalus appendiculatus
TCCGCTCATTGTGCTTTAACCGCAGGATCCTGTTGTCGGGCCCCCTACATTGGCTTTGCGTTCCACATCCTTGCCAGGCTGCTTATGGTCTTCACCATCCCGTTTAGGTTTCTGAGGACGATTATCCATGTTTTGTGAGAAGCCCTAACTAACCTCAAATGCGTCCCTATTTTAGGGGCGCAGCTCCTAAGGGTGTGGGTCTGTCGCTCCTCTGTAGTAGTAGTAGTAGTAGGTAGATAGCCACGTATAGTGGAATGTACCCACTCCACGTGATAAAGATGACGATGACGCCTGATGACCATGAAGAATAAGCGCGTTCCAGTATAGTGGAATGTACCCACTACACGTGATAACGATGACGATGACGCTGATGACCATGAAGTATAAGCGCGTTCCAGACCACACATTCTCTTTCTGCCATGGATGAACACGATTGTGAACGCGCTCTCGCCCTCGAAAAGGCAAAACGGCAACGCCGACAATAAACGTTCCCCTGAGCTTAACGTCATATATAAGGAAAAACAAAATCAGGGGGAACCCCCTCCTTGTGGTCCGTAGAGCTCTTGAACAAAATCATCATCTACCCCATATGTAAATAATGAAGCATTGTGTATATACTTTATCAATATGTAAATAATGAAACATTGTGTATATACTGTATGTATAATCACACCACACCCCCGCGTTTGTGTGTGAGGTCTTTGTATGATGATCGAGTGGGCAAAATTTACGGGGATTGACGGTTTACCAGATTACCTCCGGAGCTTCGCCCACTCATCATCATTCACTTCGTGGATATGGCGTGATTTTTTTATATAAGTACAAACATGGTTTTCTGTAAACTTTATTGTCGTTCATGAACGCGAACAGCTTATGCGCCGCGCGCCTTGTTTTTTTTTTTTTTGCGCAATGTGCGCCGAACGCTGCGTGCCTTGTTTTCTTTTTCTTTTTTTCTTTTTTTTTGCGCCGGCGCCGGTACATACGAAGAAAGAGGGAGAGGGAACTAATCTGCCTCCGTTTCGCATGCGTTCGTGTTCTCGCGCTTTGCGCGTCCTGCGGACTCCACCCGCGTTCCGGCGCTCATAAAGCTAATTTATCCTCCCGCGTGAGGGGGAGACGCCACAGCTGGCACCGTGCCAGGGAGCTTCAACGGCGACGGCGACGGCGGGGTGCCGGCCTAAGCAGCTTCGCTCCTAAAAAGGGAACAACGCATATACAAAACATGTGGACGAGGAAGCAGCCCTCGACGCTAGAACGCCGGCCTTTTATAAGTACCAGGAGCAGGAGGGTACACCTCCGATGTTCGGACGCGTCCAGCGTCTAGGAGGGACGCGCCCAGTGTCTCGGAGGGACGCACCCAGTGTGTCTGACGGACGCACCCAGTGTCTCTGCGAGGGACGCCAGCAAGGTAAAGAGCACTCCACAGGGGGTTCTGACGCACTCTCCCAGATAGCCTTGCTCGTAGTTCAGCCAGCGGGAGCGTTTATGTTGGTAGGTCGAAGCGCGTTCATAACAGTACCCATTCGTGCAGTCATGTGTAAATCCGCCTTTGAGGAGGAAATACCGCAGGCTGATAAAGTTGCACCCTACTAAAGGTCCTAATAGACGCGCTGCCGCGTCCCGCGCAGATTTTGGCAAGTGGTGACGGAATATCGACGCCGAGCATGACTGCGTCGACGCCACAACTACCTCAACATCCAGCTGCGGCTTTTCTAAAGGAAAATCTGCAACCGATGGCCATGGGCTTCGCAAAGAACAAGAAAGACAATTCCAAATGCCGCAAGCCACCTGCTGTCCCGCAACTGCCAAAGCAGCCTGTGGTCACCACCGCAGGCTCTGAAACTGCCTCGCCTCCTCAGTACAAAAGGAGTCCCGCGCAGATTTTGGCAAGTGGTGACGGAATATCGACGCCGAGCATGACTGCGTCGACGCCACAACTACCTCAACATCCAGCTGCGGCTTTTCTAAAGGAAAATCTGCAACCGATGGCCATGGGCTTCGCAAAGAACAAGAAAGACAATTCCAAATGCCGCAAGCCACCTGCTGTCCCGCAACTGCCAAAGCAGCCTGTGGTCACCACCGCAGGCTCTGAAACTGCCTCGCCTCCTCAGTACAAAAAGGAGTTCCCTCACAGCGGCAACTGCACGGGAAATTCTCAACCGCAGGACACCGATGCAGCCCTCGAGAATTTCACGCTGGTGCGCTCAAGGGGCGCCCGTCGACGTGCAAGGGCAGTCGCCGCGTCCCCTGTGGTTCCTACTGACCCGGCCGTAGCAGGGACAGTTTTATTCAAGCCGTCAGCACTGAACGGCGACTTCATCCTGGGATCGCGCCTGACGCTGGCGTCTGCGCTATCGTCACGGCGTGGCGTCATCAAGGTGCGTGTCAACAGCCGAAGAAATATCGTGGCAGCCGACGTGTGCTCACGGGAGTGTCTGGAGGAGCTTCTTGGTGTCACGGAGCTCTGCGGCATCCCTGTATCCGCCCGGGTTCCCGGCGATCGAGGATTCAGCACGGGATATCTGCACGGTGTGGACGGCGACCCTGCAGACAACGAGCTGCTTCAGTCTATTGAGTCGAGTGTCCCGGTGGTGTCCGCCGCCAGGACCGGGAACACAGTGACGCTACGGTTTGCCGGCCCTGTTCCACCGGAGCACGTGAGCCTCTACAAGCTGCGGTTTCGGGTGCGCCCTGCCAGGCCGCGCCCACTACAATGCTTGCAGTGTGGCCGTCTTGGTCATGCAACAGCCACCTGCAGGCGCCCCAACTGCTGCCTACGCTGCGGTAGGAGCCACCCCTCAACAGAGAGTTGCACTGAGAAAGCTCGATGTGTCAACTGTGGTTACAACCACCCTTCGAACACTCCTGCCTGTCCTAAATGGCAAGAGGAGCGCAAGGTGGCCACCATCATGGCCTCCTCTATGGTCCCTCTATCAAGGCGAGCTGTGCGCGCAATGGTACGTGAGGAGAGTCACTCCCACTTTTCGGGCCCTCCTGCCACCAGCACGGGCATCCGCACTTATGCCCAGGCTGCCAGCAGTGCATCGCGTCCTGTACCACCCCCTCTCGACCGGCAAGTTGGTGGTCATGAGGTGCTACCCGGTCCCGCTTCCAAAGCGTCTCCTGTTTCCCCTGCAATGAGGCCGTCTGCAGAGCCCGTGGCGACACTGCGTGATGATCCGCGGGACGCCATCATCGCATCGCTGCAGCTTACGCTGCGGGCCGTCGGCGAGCTGCTCCCATCGGACAGTCCACTGAAAGCCATCTGTCTTCAGGCAGGTGGTCTGCATAACACTTCCAGCCATCATGGCTAGCTGAAAAGGGCTCAGCTGCCGCTCAAGTGTTCTGCACCTACCCGCGGCTACACAGAGGGACATCCTGTTCCCTGTCCAACACCACGCCGATGTCTTCAAGGCGGTTCACTTCCTTGGAGACATTGGACTGGACTACTGGCTGCAGAAGCCATCCGCCGCGTGCCGCTCTCTTCTTCTTCTCTTCTCTTTCCATCTTTATTTCCCTTTTCCCTCACCCCTACAGACGCTGAGACGTGCTCCCATTTAGGGTAGCAGAAATTGCGTCTTTTCCTTTCCTCAACCTATCCTCCTCCTCCTCCTATTCTACCCAGCACTATTTTTTTTTGTTGCTTTTGTGTGTTGCTGTTCGCGCATAGTTGTGCAACTCTTCCCTCGACGAGCATAATATTTTCACGTGGACGTGACGTGGAAGAAGGAAGCAGTCGACGTATTCAAGATGAAACTCTTTATTTGGCCTAACTTGTGGCCGGGAAACTGAGAGTCAATTTACAGCAATACACACTGTATACACTGATTGCGGCGAACAAAGCGTCGCCCTTCGAAAAAACTGATCGTTGAGATGCGCCGCCTTTTTCATGGCGCATCGAACATTTCAGCCTTATCACTGGTGGTCGCACAAGCACTATAATAAGCTTGAATGTTCGCGTCCTGCGCGTAATATTAACAAAACGATCTACTACAATCGCGAAGGTTCTTGAACACTCAGGCGCGATTTGCGCCGGACATTGCTGGCAGTCTTTGTGGGTGGAAACCGAATACAGCAAAATTGAAACACGAAGCGCGCGTGGCAATATATCATATTTGGGCCTCTCCCATTGCTCCTTGCAGTACACACATTTGCGAGTTCGCCTGATCTCGTGTGATCATGGATCAAAGTATGCAAATATTTTGTGAGTCTGTTATTGTCATAATAAAATAGCATTCTGATTTTGATTCGGAGGGCTAGAGGGAACAAAACTATGAGTAAGAATCTGCTGACAGTCTGAGAAAAAAAAAGCAAAAAAAATTGTTGTCGGCTATTTGTGAAAAACTGGAAAGCTTTATAATGTCTCTCTACTACTGAAAGGTTCATAATTACATTATAAGATAAGCACTAATATTCCTACAAATAAAAACGCCAGGACTGCGCAGAAAGCGCAGCATAGTCACAGCGAAAGCTGGAAGAGCGGGATTTCTAGAACCCATTGTAAACTCTCTTATGGCTACTAATATAAGTACGCTTGCAAGGTACCCACTACGCCATAAATCACAATTTTCGTGAAGTTGGGGAGCACCCACTACGCCATTATTCGCCATCCTGCGGAAAAGCGAGGTAACCGCTACTCATTTGTAAAGCATTATGTGCAATTTGTTTATGCGGTGGCTGCTGACAATGAAAAATTGTGGCTGAGCCCTTTGTAATGGGTTGTATGCATTCAACGAGCCCATCGTTACGCAATACGTATTGTGTGACGCCTGATTACACAATTCATATTTTGTGACACCTGGTTGTTATTTTACTCTTCTACCATGCAATATTACAAATGTCAACGTTGTTTCTTCCAGACGTAACGCCTGTATAGGGCCATTTTGCGAAGGAGTGTCGAACACCGGCATGGCTCTGTGGTAGAATACTGGGCTGCCGCGGAGAGGGCCCAGTTTCGAACCACGTCCCATCCAGGGTATTTTCTTATTTTGTTTTTTTTTTTTACTTCGCGCGATAGTGGTTACGGACCCGCGTTGGCGGCGGACAACTACGGCACCAAAAACGGCCCTTGTTGTGATCTCACAGCAGCTTTCGCTATAATATTTACATCCCGTTCCGCTTCTGACTACCATCGTTTTGCGTTAGTGGGGTTTTCATATGTTTTCTTCCCGGGGTGTAATTATTACCTAAGGCGCACCACGAGCCGTGTTAGACGACAGGTTATCAGTGTAGTATATTAGGCTATGAGTATTACGTAGAAGTAAACTATGATTGGCATAGTTCCCTTCAATTTTATACAATTATGTCACTAACGAAAGCCAGCAAAGTCATAATACAGTCTCGTGTGAGATAACACATAAAATAAATAGGTAGTAAATTCTTTTACATTAAACAGTGTATCTGCTAAAGCCAAAACTACAGATGCGTACTGCAAGTTCAACTTCATTATTTTGCTGTTTTGCAATAAAATGCGAGATCAAAACATAATAAAACTCTTACACATAGCTGTTTGTTTTCAGCTGTTTTAACGACTGAAACACAAAAAATGCACAAGTTTACCCTCTAAGACAGGGATCTCAAACAGGCGACCCGCAGACGTTTTAATATTAGCCTGGCCGGCGCATTACTGTATTCGTACCATTCCGTTTTTCTTAATTAGTATGTTCCTGAGCTACACATGTATCACTGGTCTCAAGCACTCTTTTTCTTCGAGAAGCACCCCATGCGGGCACCATGTGTTAAAACATAACCATGAAACAAAAACCACATATTTCATTATCAGCGTTCAGATTTTTTTAGTTATTGCGGAGATCGGCATCGATCTGTTGAGGAAATCATGACGTCAAATCCCCTTCAGAAATGACCCATATATGAGATATGGGAATGGCCGCCTTCCAAATGACAACTTTGACTGACATCTTCTACAAGCTACGACACCCCCCCCTCCTCCACACTCACACACACTTTATCTTCTACACGGTCCCGGCCGTTGCGAAACTAACCCCCCGTAATCTAGAACGTCCCTTCACTCGGCGCTCCACCTTGACTCGAGAATGTCGATGGCAGATCCACCCTTCGGCAAAAATATTGATTGCAGATGAGCGATGGCCGGCATCATTTCCTGAGAACCGCTGAGTCATTCTAAGTCCGAGCGGTGGCGCTTTGCTCAGCTCGGTCAAGTGAAGGGTGGAATTCGAGTCGAGGCCTGTTTCAGAATACGGGGGTAAATTTCGTGACTGCGGCGCTTCAGGTGAGGTGAGTTTGAGACCCCTGATTTAAAACAACGTTTAATACTCACCTCTGCCAGTCACGCTGTGTGTAATTTCATGTGCTATAATTGTTCCAATTGCTCCGAAGGTCACGGACCTGGTTATTGAGAATATCAAGGTTAGAAACATCTTGAAGTAGTCGTTGTAGTGGTTTATGAGCTGCTTGTTAATTTTTCCTTTATAATAAACCTGAAAACGTTTTAATAGTGCCTTGAAAGGCGCAGATGCACGTTTCACAATTAAGCTGCTGTCATAACACTGAATGATAGGTTCAAGATATCCATTCCAAATGTATATTGTTGATAAGCAACAGTTATGGTTTTCAGAAGAGCTATCGGTGATGCTGCGCCCCAGAAAAAGAAACAAAAAACGTGAACACGGGCGGAATCTTGCAGCATCTCTTTCATCGGCCGCATAGACGAACGATTCTCAGGGTTTTTTTTGTTTTTTTTTTTCGTTTTTCTCTGCGGTTGTACGCTCCTCACAGCGCTTCTAACGGCTAAAGGGTAGCAGTAGCCGCGACGAGGAGGCAGAGAAAATGCAAGGCAATGTGATGATGCGGCACATGCATTCTCCGATATTGCTTTTCTCAAACCACTTACTAACAGTTGATGTCGCCCTTGTGGCCCTGATCGTGATGCTCCTGCGTTCTAAACAAGCGTGGTGACCGCTGTACGCCTAAGATAGAACGAGCTGATCAGGATAGAGGCCGAGAGCAGCGAGAAAGAACGCGACCGAGACACCGAGCGGTAGCGACGAGACGACGGCCACGACGCTCCTTGTCGTTTCGCCGGTACTGACAGCGAGGTTTCGGATAGGCTTTTTTTTTTGAATAAAGGGAGGAAGGGGGGCGCTTAAAACAACGGCGCTAAGCGTTTTGGGCGTCATTGTGTGAAACTTGCAGCGATACCACAGTGCGCCACCACACAGCACTGATCCCCGCACCATAAGTTAACTAAGCCCCAGGAGGTTGTCTGGCGCCGACTGCAAACTCATTCATTCCCGTGTCCATACATTTATGCACGTATATACCCTGAGACGATTGACCCGCGTTGCTCCCATTGTGGGTCAATAGCCACACTCAGTCACAATCCCTGGGCCTGCAGGGAAGATCCCCCCTCCCGATCTCCTGGCCACTCCCTCACCAGAGGGGGTGGGAGGCAGTTCTGACCTCCAGCAGCCTGGCAGTTCAGCTGCAGGCGATACAGAGGGCAGAGGAGGTGGCCGCTAAGTTCAGCCTGGCGGATCACCTGCCTCCTTAGTCTGACGACAATAAAGTTGTGTTCTCTCTCTCTCTTCTATAGCCATATAGTGAACGGACTCCGAAAGCTTTTTTGTACGCTTTTATCCTTTCCCTCTTCCATTTTCCGCGCACTCACTTTGATCACATACGCTCTCGTGCACGGAGCGCTCTCTTGTACCCCTTCTCTTGATCCCAGATCTGTTTGACCAGCGCGATACGACCTTATCATACTTGCACCGTAAGCAGACATTCCGACGACAGCAAATATTCGCTTGGTGGGTCCTTAAAATTTCATATCACAATAACCTAACTTCTCCCAAAGAAAGCGTCTTACAAGCGTGTCGTTATTAAGCAAAGAAGACATGTAATATCGGTGAGAGCAAGACTCACAACAGCTTTCAGTTTCGATGCTTCTCTGCGCGTATAAGCCTTGCGTATTTATTCGGTGAACTTCGGATTTTGAAACCTAGAAACATCAGATATGCATCGACATGCGACCGGATTCCTTGACGCTGCACGCTTCTTTATATAGCTCATTCAATAGAACGGAGGTCCGAATGAAGACTTTAGGAAGTAGGCACTACGAGAGTTCTTCATTATGCTACCTAAGCGCTTAAACGACTGAGCAAGGGATTTTCTTCGGGCTTGTGTAATCGCAACCATGATAGTCACTTTTGCTTCAGTTTGTGGAATGGTTTTTAATTATGGCTACGGACTTAAATTCCGGAATCCAAGGTATATATGTATCTTCGCTGTAAAAGTATATTTGTGTTGGGGAGTTCGGAAGCTACGTCCTCGAGCTGAGAAGCCGACTGTCTTTCCCACTGGGATAAGCAGACGAGGTGAATATATCGGAACTGTATGGATATGCTCCAGCAGCGGTACAAAACAAATGTAAAAAGAGAACACTTTTTCTGAAGGGCATGGTCAGAGATTTCATGAAAATATAATAGAATCCTTCTCTGCCAAACTTGTAAACCCGACTTCGAGCATTACAGGCATCGCAAAATTCTGTCTGACTTTTCGCGAATGTCCTGCCCAGCACGCCATACATGCGATAAGTTTCGGTGGTTGCTAGATACGCCTCACGTTGGAGGTTCATCCTGGAACCGAAATGCCTCCGATCAATGTAGATTGTACCTGAAGCTAATCAAGGAAGCTGAAGAACGGGGGACTACAGCAAGATACTCAGGAACGGAAGATAGAAGACAAAAGGCGCCGCGCTGTCGCTGCCTGACAACGACGGGCCATTGGAAGGCCACAGTGCTCAAGAAGTGCGTGAAATACAAGGGCGCAATACTGAACGTCATTGGGACCGCACTGCTCGCTTCTTCGTGCTTAAGTATTCAAAGAGATAACATGACAGGTACAAGACAGCCCACTACACGAGTGCCTTTCTCGTGCCTGTCGTGTTAGCGCTTTTTAATCTCTAGGTATAAACCTGTACCAAGTAGCTCACCTTTCTTTGTATCTTTACTCGCTTCTTCATCGTCGCTCTTAACGTTTCCGTGTGGCTACCACGCTACTTTTAGATGTGAAGCATCTTATGGTGAAGCTTAATCCGGTGGTGGTGGTGGTGGTGGTGGTGTGCCGCGTGGCCTCCCTTACTGCGCATGCGCAAACCCTTTCAAAAAAAATTTAAATAAAAAACCTCCTCCCCTCTCTCCTCTAGGCATCCCTCCCCGCGGCAACCACCCTCACTGCGCATGCGCCTCCCCCCCTACGCTGCCCCCTCTCTCCTCTACGCAACCCTGCCAGCGGCGCCCACACTCCCACTGCGCATGCGCGTCCCCCCCTCTCTCTCCTCTCTACGCTCCCCCCCTCTCTCCTCTAGGCATCCCTGCCCGCGGCGTCCACACTCCCCACTGCGCATGCGCGTCCCCCCTCTCTCCTTTCCTACGCTCCCCCCCCTCTCGCCCGCGACGCCGACGCAGGCGGCGTCTGCTAGCGAGTTTCTTGGTTGAAAAAACCGACTGCTCGCGCTGCACAACCGTTCACTGGCCACCCCGTACATATGACAATGGATCTTGACCCTGCAAGGTGGTGCCAGTGGGAGATTTCTCCTGTGCGTTGTTGAACAATAAAAATTCGCAGCGTGCGCGTTAACTAAAAGCGGACTGCGGGTCTCTGTGTCCAGTCGGAGTCTTCTGTCACTCATTGCCCATTAGCAGCGATTGCCATGTTCCTGTAGGAAACACCGCTCCATCACTGCGTGCTTTGCGCCTCCCCAGTTTTCTCTCCTGCGTAACGCTGCGATGAGCGCCAGCGTCAACGCCACCGCCAGTGTAAGCGTTAGCGCCCGCTGCTTCACATCTACACATGGTTCCCTTTAGCGGGAGATGGTGTAATTTTTTTTAAAGAGACTTAATGGTGTTTCTCGCAATTATGTCAAACACAGTGCCTACGCATAATTTATAAAACTCCCAGAGAAGATTGCACGCGAAATTGTTTATGTACGTACTATCAACAGCGAAGCTTGCCTCTAAGATATTGAAATTGTAACCCCATGCGCAAGAACTCTCGTGCGCGTGCTGCTTTCGCGTACGACAGGTCACTAAGGTGCACTTTCATGGTTTGTTCTCTGTCCGGGTAAACACTCAGCGGCCACGCCGGGTGCATAAAATGCGCGATGTTTTCTTTTGTGTCAAGCAGGCTACCGCAGTTAATGAATTCGTCCGAAATTGTACAACGGAAGGTGGCCATAACATTCCACACACTGTGCAATATTGTATGGCTCAACGATTCTGATATTTAGGTGCCTGAGAGATCTGTCGTCCAATTTTTTTTTTTTCAACGGCAAATTCATACGAAGCGCTCCTTCTACCAAGATTCATGGGGGCGAATGGCGCAGACATAACGTAGCAGTGGTCACCTCAAAACTGATAATAATAATTATAAACCAGACGTGCGGCGACATGTTATGCCAGGCACATGCATCAATCAACGCCTACTGGCAGGTGCTCAATATTTCTTACGCTTTGATCTGTTCCTCAGTATATGTGATATATTTGCGAAATTGAAGGAAGGTTCAACTTACATTGGAACACCGTGTCTGTAGAAAGGGGGCTGAAGGCCACCCGCGGGGTAACCTGTAAAAATGAATGAGATTACCTCTCAGCATAGACAATATATTGAAACCGTGAACGAACGACTAAAGACTAATTAACGGCAGGCTAAAACAGAATAGCCCTATGCTGACATGGAACAAACGCTAGCAAACCGGGTTAAACTACACTATCCGAGAACAAAGGGAACAACCAGTTACATGAGTGAATCTGTATTGTCGGTTTCAAACATCCCTGTTTTCCTGTGACGCTGGCAAAGAAACACAGAATCATGAGACGAATCACTACCCTTCATGGCAATGAGTTCGCTGCCCTCCCGAAAATTGAAGGGGATAGCAGTGCTTACATTTTCTTAGGCGTAGAAGGGGCTGATAGCGAATGACATCCTTAAAAAGTTCGTGAGGCCGCAGCATTCCTAAGGGGACGTATTAACGGCTCTGGCATGTTGGCATTTCTGCTGCTGATGCTTCTCTGCTCGGTCCTTCGATGGGAGCCACTGCTACAGCGGCATTCTTGCTCGGAGTCAAGGTCTCTGGTAACACTCCGCGCTTTTAGATGTGAAGCATCTTATGGCGAAGCTTAATCCGGTGGTGGTGGTGGTGGTGGTGTGCCGCGTGACCGCCCTTACTGCGCATGCGCAAACCCTTCAAAAAAAAAATAAAAAGCCTCCTCTCCCCCCTCTCTCTCCTCTAGGCATCCCTCCCCACGGCAACCACACCCCTCACTGCGCATGCGCCTCCCCTCCTCTCTCCCCCACCCCCCTCTCTTCTGTAGGCATCCCAACCCGTGGCGTCCACACTCCCACTGCGCATGCGCGTCCCCCTCTCTCCTCTCCTACGCTCCCCCCTCTCCCCTCTAGGCATCCCTGCCCGCGGCGTTCACACTCCCACTGCGCATGCGCCTCCCCCCCCCTCTCTCGCCTCGCGACGCCGACGCAGGCAGCGTTTGCTAGCGAGTTTCTTGGTTGAAAAAACCGACTGGTCGCGCTGCACAGCTGTTCACTGGCCACCCCGTATATATGGCAGTGGATCTTGACCTGCCAGGTGGTGCCGGTGGGAGATTTCTCCTGTGCGTTGTTTAACAATAAAAATTCGCAGCGTGCGCGTTAACTAAAAGCGGACTGCGGGTCTCTGTGTCCAGTCGGAGTCTTCTGTCTCTGATTGCCATTAGCAGCGATTGGCATGTTCCAGTAGGAAACACCGGTCCATCACTGCGTGATTGCGCCTCCCCAGTTTTCTCTCCTGCGCAACGCTGCGATGAGCGCCAGCGTCAACGCCACCGCCAGTGTAAGCGTTAGCGCCCGCTGCTTCACATCTACACATGGTTCCCTTTAGCGGGAGATGGTGTAATTTTTTTGCTCGGTCCCGCTTTCGCTGTCTGTGTTCGCGTTGTTCCTCTCGACGTCTCCGCTTGTTCCTATGACTTGAGAGCTCTGCGCCATCTTGCCTTCTCCGTTCTGTCGCAGCGGTCTTGCCTCATACTGCAGCAATGCCATCACATTGCGCCAAATCAAGTGCCGCGGCAACATGCATTTCCTTTTCCGTTACCCGTCCCCATTCCTGTGACAGTACGGACGCGAGCCGACCACAGTACACCCATTCCCATTCCTAGAAATGCATGGGCAAGAGGTACACAGCTTCGCTGCAGCAGCCTTTACAGGCGAAGCATAGACGACTTCGCTACCATTACAGCGGCCACCAAATATAACTACAATGAAACTGACGTCTAATGGAAGGAAAAAATAGGAGGCATCGCGCCGAACATACACAACCAACCTCTTCTGGATCCGCTACTTCCTCGTGACTTCCCATCACGCTCCTGCTTAATTTAATTTTTTTTGCGGGGCTTATAAAAAAAACCGGCAGATCTGACGCATTGTGGGAATTGATGTAATGCAAAGTAGCCAGCAAGGAGCAAATCATGCTGTAGATAACATGAATATCATGGTTTACATGTTAGGACCTGTCATTTATGTTCGCCACACAGTCACGTCGCGCAGCACCAATTTTGGTGTATATCAAGCTAGCGATCTGGACGCAAGTGCACCATGAGCGTGGTATGTAAATGATGTTGTACATGACATGTATTTCGCGATTTTCATTTTACGATCTGTAATTTATGTTTGTCATACAGACACGTCCCGCAATACCAAATTTAGTGTATATCAAGCTAGCGAACTGGCCGCGAGCGTGCCATGAGCGTGGCATGCAAGTCATGTTGCACATGACAAGTCATGATTTCCATATTAGCACGTGTCATTTATGTCCATCATACAGTGAAGTCACGTAATCCCAAATTTGGTGTATATCAAGCTAGCGAAACGGCCGGGAGCGTGCCATCAGCGTGGCATGTAAGTAATGTTGCACATAACATGTCATGATTTCCATATTGCCACTTGTCATTTAGGTTTGTCATACAGTAACATCACGCAATACCATATTTGGTGTATAATAAGCTTGCGAAACGGCCGCGAGCGTGCCATGAGCGGGCATGCAAGTCATGTTGCACATAACATATCATGATTTCCATATTGCCACCTGTCACTTATGTTTTTTTCCATATTACCACCTGTCATTTATATCTCTCATTTAGATAGATAGATAGATAGATAGATAGATAGATAGATAGATAGATAGATAGATAGATAGATAGATAGATAGATAGATATGCTCAAAGTCGCTGAAGTTCGCTAAGAAATGCTTTGCATTTAAAAACTTACAACCGCCCACGCCCAGCTTTTACAAGACTAACTCCATTAACTAGACTAACTCCCCCCTTTACTCTATGCCCTGGTCACCATGCCCAGCATGGCCCTGTTTCATTTTTTTGTAGCGTTAGCTACACTGGCCTAGCCAAACCCGTTTCGCGCGGCACATCAAGAGCCGTGCTGCGCATGCGCGAGGATCAGTGATGTCACACAGCTGGCACGCGGGAGGCGCACGGGGAGCCGGCATCTCCCGCGCACTCCGCCGCCGCCGCGAGCAACTCACCGCCGCCGGTCTGCGCATTCCAGAGGAGTGACGTCGAAGCCGTGGTAGACGCACTGGCGAAGGGGCGCGCGCAGCTATTCGCTTTCGCTGTGCAGTCGCCGTCTGACACTGCGCTGGAGCCGCTGCGCTTCTGACTGGCGTTTGCCAGAGTGGTATAGCCATGGAGAAGGAGAGCGCAAATGCTGCCCAACGGCGCAGAAGAGCGGAGAAGCGTGACTCATCGGATCCCGAAGTAGTTGCCTGGCAATTAGCGGTTGAGGGTAGGAAGAATGAACAGAATACTGTGTTGGGGCCATAGAGACGACAGCATGTTACTTCACTGATCACCAAGCCGTCTTTGTGGCAATAGAGAAGCAACCTGACGTTGAGCAAAAATATACATGTGCCACATAATACGTATACCGTTGTGTGTGTCATTGGAGCAGCGGTAAGCATGATAATCAAGCTAATCCTAGACAATCTAGACAATCAGGAAAGCTAAGAACAATCAGCTGAACCTTTGCTAACGCTACGTATATCCTGGCATAGCCGAGCTAAGCCACTGCAACATTTTTTGATGGCTGGGCATCAGGATTGTCAAGGGCCGTTTTTTTTTTTTTGCTCGTGGACGAGACATTATATGCAAAGCATTACAAAGCGAACCCGAAGAACATTCAAACCAAGGAACTTTTATCTAGCCAGCTATAATTTTGCGACCGCCCGCGCTACGCACACCACCCCGTTCACACAGGCGCGCAGCGCCATGAAAGCACGGCCGTTCGATACAGTCGAAGTCATACATACGCACCAAATTCTCTTTTAATGTTATTTAATGAATTCGCATAGGAAATCACATCACTTTAAACGTTTCTTCTTTCTTCCTTTTCTTCTTTCTTTCTTTTCTTTTTCTATTTCTTTCTTTGTTACTATCTATCTATCTATCTATCTATCTATCTATCTATCTATCTATCTACGAGTTTGTGCTATCGTGGCCGTTTCCTTAAAGGGATTTATACCAAATATATAAGCTTACTACCAGCTTACTATCCGTTCTCTACAAGCTATTTACAAAAATAATAGCTAATAGAATAAAGACAACATTAGAATTCAGTCAACCAAATCACCAAGCAGGGTTTCGTACAGGCTATTCAACAATAGACCATGTTTATACCATCCATCAGGTGATACAGAAATGCGCGGAATACATCCAACCGTTATACACAGCCTTCGTAGATTAGGGGAAGGCATTTGATTCGGTCGAGATATCAGCAGTCTTGCAGACACTGCGGAATCAGGGCGTCGACGAAGCATATATAAACATACTGGAAGAAATCTACAGCTGGAAGGAAATTACAAATAAAGCAACGGAATCCAAATGCACAAGCGTGCAAGGCAGGGAGACACGATCACCCCAATGTCCTTCACCGCGTCTGTACAAGATGTGCTCAGGGTCTTAGATTGGGAAGAGTTAGACACAAGAATTAATGGAGAGTATCTTTGTAACCTGCGATTCGCTGATGACATTGCATTAATGAGTAACTCAGGGGACGAATTCCAACTCATCATTACTGAATTGGGCACGGAAAACAGAAGAGTAGGTCTTAAAATTAATATGCATGAAACTAAAATAATGTGCAAAAGTCTCGGTAGAAAACAGCGCTTTGTGGTAGGTGGCAATACACTGGAAGTTGTAAAGTAGAGGACAGGTAGTAACCGCGGAGCCGAATCATGAGACTGAAATAACTAGAAGAATAAGCACTGTTGAAATTTGGGCTTGGTGTTACATACTGAAGACGAGAAAAATAGCGCTAAATGAACGGGGACACAAGAAGAAGACACAACACAGGCGCTAATTTCCAACAATGTTTTATTGCCACACTCGACTACTTATAATGCTCAAGAAAAACCACATGACATATAATGCGCACAAAACTAATTTCTTAGGAACGACAGTTCTCTATCACTGAGGTTAATCGACGGATTGCTGACGCACACGAAACCCAGGGATGGGATAGCATCAGCCTCAACAATCCCTCTAATAAGCTTGTCATGTATCTTCTTGATTGCAGTACATGCGTTGAAGAGCGATGCGCAGCCGCAGGACTTACAATGAATGGCTAGCCATCCACCCTGCCCCTTCTTTACATTGTTACTATGTTCCCTTAATCTGTCATTTAAGCAACGTTCTGTCTGTCCAACATATTGTTTGCCACAGGAAAGCGGGATGCGATATACAACGCCTATTATATAAGAAACGAATGCAGTTTGATGCTTCTTGCCACAAACTTTGGGTTTGCCATTGCGGTCATGAAGCCGACAAAGGCTAGCCAACTTTTTGGGAGCCGAAAATACTACCCTTACTTCGGAACGCTTAGCTAGTTTGTTTAGATTGTGCGAGATCTTGTGATGATAGGGTATAACGACAACGTGCTTCGGTTTCTCGACACAGTGCCGTGCTACGTCTTCCGGATTGCGGAGCTTACGAAGCAAACATTCCGCAACAGACGTTTGAACGTGCAGAGGGTAACCTGCTTTAGACAATCTGTCTGACTGATTATGAAAGATTCGAATTATTTCGTGCTCACATACTTGCTTAAAGCATTACGAAAACAATGGTTGATGATGCCTCTTCTGACCAGTTTGGAATGAGCGGATCGATATGGTAGGACAGGCTTGTTCATACGCGGTTAGTATGCCCAACATATGTGGTTTGGATGAAACGTGAACAGTATGTGGAGGAATTTGATGACATTACTCTGAGATAGTTTATGAGTAAGGGTCAATGGCTTCAAATAGTCAGAACATTGCGAAATAACTTGTGCTACACATGACTCTTCTGGGTCATTAGTTAACAAAACAAGGTAGTCGTCGACACACCGGAAGACGTTTTTGATCTTCAGGCTGTCAAGATGTAGGTTAATCGATCTGTCAATTCTGCTTAAACATGTCGCTAAAAATGGGTGCTATGCGCGACCCAATACAGATCCCGTCCTTTTGAATAAAAAAGCGTGTCATCCCATACAATGTAGGTCGTCTTTAGGTAAAATAATAAAAGTTCTAAAAAACCGTTCGGCGGGAACGCCACACTCGGTTTGAAATCTAATACAGCCAAAGAAATCTATGCAATCTTCAACCCCGACAAGCAACTGATCATGAGGAATAGAATAGTAAAGGTCTGTCACATCGATTGAAAAACCATAAGCGTGATCTTCAACACAAGTTTTTACAAAATCTATGACTTCATTAGAACCTTTAATTAAGAAAAAGATAATCAATAACTAGTCGGTTCAACTGTTCCTGCAAGAATACAGAAATCGATCTTTGCCATGTTTCACATTCTGAAACGATAACTCTACAAGGCTTATTAGGCTTGTGGGTCTTTGCGCTAAAGAACACTCTGAGAAAGTCATATTTGCTATTTGTGATACAACTGGCAACGCGAGGAAGATTTAGGTCTTTGCACAGTTTTTTAGCTTCCGTTTTAACTTCAGAAATGCGGACGTCCTCGCGAGAGGAGAAAACAGAGCTTACGGCAGCGTGAGCTTTAGATCCGAACAGTCCGAAGGTCAGAATGGCGAAGCCACCTTCCTTATCAGCGGGAAGGACGGCCAAGGAGTGTTCCTTGAGGAAGGCCTCAACTCTCTTGACTGGTACTTTGGACCCAGCTGGTCTGTAGCGCGAAACGGCGTCGACACCTTCCGAAATGGAGTGTGGTTGCTCCTGTTCTTGTACATGGCGCGAAACTTGTCGAACCATGGCGAGAAGTTCTGGAGCAGAAGCATTTGGTTCTACTGGAAACTTGTGCCCGAGGCTCAAAGTGCGGAGGATGTCGGGAGGCGCGGTGATTTGTTCAGGCACGTGAACTCTTGGC
>JALIZH010032637.1:0-43389 GCA_030522465.1 Rhipicephalus appendiculatus
TCCTAATGTGCGGTTAGTTTCGTTAATGATGCTTGTCATGTAAGGGGACCAGGAAAGATCGTGGGAGATAGTGACGCCGAGGTACTTGCATGAATTGACAGGAGGAATCGCAGCGTTGCACAGGACGTTATGTGTGGTGGAGGGAGATTCCTTCTGCGGGTAAAAGAAACTAGCAGTGTTTTAATGGTGTTCAGCGACATAAGCCATTCACTGAACCAAGCAGTGATCTTATCCAGGTCCTCTTGAAGTGATTGGGAGTCATGATCGCTCTGAATAGGGGCGATAAACGACGCAATCGTCTGCAAAGATACGTCTGTTGTGAGATGTTGGAGGGGAGATGATTAATATATATTACAAAAAGGAGTGGGTCCCAGACGGTTCCTTGGGGTACTCCAGACAGAACAGGGCTTCTACTTGAAGAATGATTGTTAGCATGGACAAAATGCTCCGTATTAGTCAAAAAAAAATTACACCATCTCCCGCTAAAGGGAACCATGTGTAGATGTGAAGCAGCGGGCGCTAACGCTTACATTGGCGGTGGCGTTGACGCTGGTGCTCATCGCAGCGTTGCGCAGGACAGAAAACTGGGGAGGCGCAAAGCACGCAGTGATGGAGCGGTGTTTCCTACTGCAACATGCCAATCGCTGCTAATGGGCAATGAGAGACAGAAGACTCCGACTGGACACAGAGACCCGCAGTCCGCTTTTAGTTAACGCGCACGCCGCGAATTTTTATTGTTCAACAACGCACAGGAGAAATCTCCCACCGGCACCACCTTGGAGGTCAAGATCCATTGCCATATATACGGGGTGGCCAGTGAACGGTTGTGCAGCGCGAGCAGTCGGTTTTTTCAACCAAGAAACTCGCTAGCAGACCCTGCCTGCGTCGGCGTCGCGAGGCGAGAGAGGGGGGAGGGAAAGAGAGTAGGGGGACGCGCATGCGCAGTGGGAGTTGTGACGCCGCGGGCAGGGATGCCTAAAGGAGAGAGGGGGGAGCGTAGGAGAGGAGAGAGAAGGGGGACGCGCATGCGCAGTGGGAGAATGGACGCCGCGGGCAGGGATGCCTAGAGGAGAGAGGGGGGAACGTGGGAGGGGAGAGAGGAGGGGAGGCGCATGCGCAGTGAGGGTGTGGTTGCCGCGGGGAGGGATGCCTAGTGGAGAGAGAGGGGGAGAGGAGGTTTATTATTGTTATTTTTTTTAAAGGTTTGCGCATGCGCAGTAAGGGTGGTCACGCCGGCAGACCACCACCACCACCGGATTAAGCTTCGCCATAAGATGCTTCACATCTAAAAATCACGAATCCAGTCCAAAAACAAAATGATTAAGGTTTAATCGAGAAAGTTCCGAAAGTAGTCGCTGGTGTGGCACCTTGTCGAACGCTTTTTCCAAATCTGAAAAAATGAGCGTCAACTGGAACGTTTAGATGAAGGTTAGATCTAATGTCATTCACGAACAACGTTAGTTGTGTGTCACAAGAGAAACCTCCGCGAAATCCATGTTGATTAGGAGTGAAAAAGTTGACCGATAACAAAAAACTTAACTGTATGTGAGTATATTGCCACGCGCGTTTTGTATTATACTTGTGCTGTATTCGGTTTACGCCCACAAAGACTGTAAGCAATGCTCAGCGCAAACCGCGCCTCATTTTTTCTAGAAGCTTCGCGTTTATTGTAGATCGTTGTGTTAAGATTGCGCGCAAGACGCGAACACGCGAGCTTATTCCAGAGCTTTCGCGACAACCAGTGATAAGACTGGAATATTCGATGACACGCTTATAAATGCCGACGCGCTTCACCGCTTGTCAGTTGTTCGCCGGCCGACGCTCTGTACGCCGCTATCAGTGCCAGCGTGTATTACTGTAATCCTACTTTTCTGTTTACCGGCCACAAGTTCGGCCTAATAAACAGTTTCATTTTGGACACGTCGCCTGCTGCCTTCGTCGACGTCACAACCACGTGACATCTGGTGGAGGTGCTGCTCCTTTCATGTACCGAACGCCCCCGTCAAGCCGTGAACCCAGCCCAAGTCGCCAGGAAGAAACCGACACCATCCAGGAGAGTCGAGCTAGCCGGAGACTACAAGGACTGGCACCACAATACGGACTCCTACCGGACAAGCGAAAAGGCACGGCGACGAAGACGACAGGCACGATGACGGCCGCTGCGTCCCCTGCAACGATCGTGATCCAGCCACCGAGAGAGCCACCGACTTTCCATGGATCGCCAAGCGAGGACCCCGAGACCTGGCTGGAGACGTACGAACGAGTTGCGGCTTTCAACAACTGGGACTCCGAGGAAAAACTGCGCCGCGCGTACTTCTACCTAGAAGACGCCGCGAGGACGTGGTTCGAGAACCGAGAATCCACGTTACAAACCTGGGATCTCTTTCGGACGACGTTCCTAAGCACGTTTACCAGCGTGGTCCGCAAGGAACGGGCCGCAGCTATGTTGGAGACCCGTGTGCAGCTGCCCAACGAAAGCATCTCTATCTACACGGAGGAGATGAATCGCCTGTTTCGACACGCCGACCCAAGTATGCCCGAAGAGAAGAAAGTCAGGTTCCTAATGCGTGGTGTGAAACAAGAACTCTTCGCTGGCTTGATAAGAAACCCGCCGAAGACGGTCGCCGAATTCGCCTCCGAAGCCTCGACAATTGAGAAGACGCTCGAGATGCGGACACGGCAATACAACCGCAGCTTCTCCGCTACAAGCTATGCCGACATCCAATCGCTGGGAACCGCCGACTTGCGTGAGACGATCCGAGCGATCGTGCAAGAGGAGCTGCGGAAAATTCTACCTTCAGCGCAGCCTCAGGTGGATTCCATCGCTGACGTCGTACGCCAGGAGATCCAGCAATCCCTGGGCGTTCCGCAGCCTCCAGAGCCGCAGCTGCAAGCCATGAGCTACGCTGCTGCAGCCCGACGCAGTGCACCCCCTCCACGCCCCCGTCAGGACGGCGCACAGCAGCACTACCGTCGCGAGACGCCGCCGCCGCCACCACCGCCGCCATCTCACCCGCCTGTCAGCCAGCGCTACACGCGCAGGAAGACCGACATCTGGCGCGCCCCCCGACCACCGCCCACTATGCTACCACTGCGGAGAAGCCGGCCACACTTACCGCCGATGCCAGTACCGCCAGATGGGACTGCGTGGTTTCGCCATCGACGCGCCGCGTCCACAGCGGGGTGAAAGACCCCGTGACATCGCTGACTACCTTGCAGGAGCGCAGTGGACACCCCGACGACCTTCCCGATCGCCTTCCCCAGGCCGCTACATCTCACCGCATCGCAGTCAGTATGCCGGCCCTGCTCGGGGCCGATCTTCGAGCCCTTACCCGGAAAACATTAAGGGCAGCAACCGATGGAGGTGCGGTTGCTGAACGACGAAATGCCGAACATCCTCCGCCGACGACGACGACGGCTCAGCGAAGTCTTAAGAACGCGCAGCAAGCCGAACGGAGCCTGGATGACGAAACTTCACGACCGGAAGAACAGACGACGCAACGCCGAAGCAGTGTAACAAACCATCGTAGCCGCGACCCGACGCCTCGACCCAACCGCAACGCCAGGCGACGAACTAGCGACCTCGACGTTCTCATCGACGGCCGCAGCGTCACAGCTCTCGTCGACACCGGGGCCGACTATTCCGTCGTCAGTGGGCCGTTCGCCGCGAAGTTGAGGAAAGTTAAGACTGCCTGGGAAGGAGCCGAAATTCGGACCGCTGGAGGCCATTTAATAACACCCGCTGGGGTCTGTACAGCAAGAGTCACTATCAATAATCGGACTTGCACCCTGCGAGCTTTGTAATCCTACAGCACTGCTCCAGGGACGTAATACTTGGGATGGACTTCCTAAGTAAACACGGCGCCGTCATCGACCTAAGGTCTGAGTCGATAACACTAACCTCAGAAAAAGCACTGCCTACCGAGACGACGCCAGGGAGCCATGCATTGAACGTGATAGAAGAGCACGTCACCGTTCCGCCTCTCTCCAGCGTCATCATTTGTGTCGGCACCGAACAACCCGCAGACTTCGAAGGCGTCATCGAGGGTGATCAGCACCTGCTTGTAAACCGTCAGATTTGCGTCGCACGAGGGCATCGCCGAGTTGCGTGAAGGGAAAGCAACAGTGATGCTTACGAACTTCAGCAACGAATACAAGCACGTGAGCAAAGGCACGACGGTCGCCTACATCGAAGACATTGTGGAAACCAGCGACGCCCTCGCCCTCGCCGAGTTTACCGAACATGCTACGACGAACCAAGCTCATCAACTAACTTTCGACGTCAATCCGAGCCTTCCGACGCATAAACAAGATCAGCTCAAAAACCCTGCTCCTGCAATACAAGGATTGCTTTTCGTCGTCGTCCAGAGTTCGACAGACACCAGTCGCACAACACCGCATCATAACAGAGGAAAGTTCCAGGCCACTACGTCAGAGCCCGTACAGAGTTTCAACGAGGGAACGCGAGGCAATAAAGATACAAGTCGACGAAATGCTCCGCGACGACATCATCCAGCCTTCAAAGAGTCCGTGGGCGTCACCCGTGGTGTTAGTGAAGAAAAAAGGACGGAACCCTACGCTTCTGCGTCGATTATCGCCGCCTGAACAAAATAACGAAGAAGGACGTGTACCCTCTCCCACGGATAGACGACACCCTCGATCGGCTCCACAACGCGAGGTACTTTTCGTCGATGGACCTCAAGACCGGCTATTGGCAAATTGAAGTCGACGAGAGAGACCGAGAAAAGACCGCGTTTATAACACCAGACGGCCTCTTCGAGTTCAAGGTCATGCCCTTTGGTCTTTGCTCGGCGCCTGCGACTTTCCAACGGGTTATGGACACAGTACTGGCAGGATTGAAGTGGCAGACTTGCCTGGTGTACCTGGACGACGTCATTGTGTTTGCTTCAAACTTCGATGAACACCTCCGGCGACTTGACGCAGTACTTCAAGCAATCAAGACCTCCGGCCTCACCTTGAAGCCTGAAAAGTGCCGCTTCGCATACGAGGAGCTCTTGTTCTTGGGTCACGTGATCAGCAAGTCCGGAGTACGCCCCGATCCTCAAAAGACAGCCGCCATCGCTACATTCCCGCCACCCGCCGACAAGAAGGCCGTCCGTCGATTTCTCGGCCTGTGCGCCTATTACAGGCGGTTTGTCAAAAATTTTGCCCGCATCGCCGAGCCACTCACTAACCTTACCAGAACCGACGTCGAGTTCAAGTGGGAATCACCGCAAGAGGAAGCATTTCAAGAACTAAAACGACGCCTGCAAATGCCTCCGTTACTTGCGCATTTCGACGAACACGGCGAAACAGAACTGCACACCGACGCAAGCAGCGTGGGATCTCCGGCGCCGTCCTTGTGCAGAAGACGGACGGACTGGAAAGGGGTTATCAGTTATGCTAGCCGGTCGCTATCCAAGGCAGAGGCCAACTATTCAACAACAGAAAAAGAGTGCCTCGCCATCATCTGGGCTACGTCGAAGTTTCGCCCCTACCTCTACGGCAGGCCCTTCAAAGTTGTGAGCGACCACCACGCCTTGTGTTGGCTAGCTAACTTGAAAGACCCTTCAGGTCGCCTCGCAAGATGGAGTCTCAGACTTCAAGAATTCGACGTTACCGTCGTTTACAAGTCCGCACGTGACAATATTATGTGTTCCAACAGTTAAGAACAAACACCGGTTAGTGAGATAGGGCGGTAACTGCGGCATGAAGACGGTGGACCTTTTTTGGGGACTGAGACAACCTAGCACACTTTCCAGTCGTCCAGTACCTCACGCAATGATAATGACTGCTGAAAGATATGGCCTAACATTTCGCTGATGACGTGTTCAGTTCTTTTTAGAATTTTTGAGTTGATTCCATCAACGACCGCCGATGACGAAAGCTTTGTAGAGTCAATTACGTTTGTGACACAGGCCGGATTGAAGGTGATACCTGCCATAGTGTTATGGGCACAGGACGGAGAATCGGGCAAGTTATCAACAGGTTTGTTAGTAAAAACGGAAGAAAATGTGCGGTTAAGTACCTCCGAAGTTTCACAATCAGAAATGGGCAGGTTTTGGTCATCGTGCAGGGACAGTGGTTGTGTATGATTAGGATACATAATTTGCTAGAATTCTTTCGGGTTATCGAGGAGCATGTTCGGTAGTGTGGACGAGAAAAAGTGACTTTTGGTTGTGCTAAATGTGATTCGAATGACTTTTCTGTATTGCGATACATATGCCATGCGCAGTCTGTGTTGGAACGCTTAGCAGCACAGAATAATCTTTTCTTTTTGTTATTCAAGCGTTTTAGCGTTGAGTCGTACCAAGGTGATGACTTCTTTTCTGTTACGATTATTGTAGGGACATGTGTATTTATCAAGTCATGCATTCTGTTTCTTAACAGAAGCCAGTTTGCGTTGACAGAGCGTTCTAAAAAGTCAGAAAGAAAGCTTGTGGAAAATTTTCCTAGTTCAATGTTCACAGCTGCGTAGTTTCGTTTATCGTAAAGAGTTATAATTTCCCTTTTTTTTGCCGAGAGCAGCAAATTTAAGATTAATTGAAGCGTGCAGTACAGAGTGATCACTGAGGCCGGACATGTAAGTCACTGATGAAAATTTTTCAGGATGAGAAGTAAGCACAAAATCAAGTATGTTTGATGAATTTAGGCTTTGACCTGTTGGCCTGTTAACAAGTTGTGTGAGTCCGAAGATCAGACAGGTGTTGATGAAGTCGCTTTCGGCAGCGTTCACTGATATGGGCGTAACGGTGTTAGACCAATCTATGGAGGGAAAATTAATATCGCCAAACACAATGATAGGTCACTGGTGATGCCGTGTTATGACAGAATGGAGTGCCTCAAGAAAATCAGCCTCAAACGTCATGCCAGCATCAGGCGGGCGATAGCAACCACTAATTATGACTGGCAGGTTGAAGGCATTACTTGCAACAAACACAATTTCTACAGGTGTGCTTACTTCAATATAGACACATTGAAGGCATTCACGAGCGCCTATTAGAACCGTACCGCCTTTCCTGTTAGGTCAACCACGTCGAAAGATGCTAATATAGTAAAACCCCGGTGATACGAACACAGCTCATACGAATTTCGGGGTGATACGAATTTTCCTTTGGTCCCGGCCAAGGCCCATTTGCCTGCAATGTAATGGAGTACGGTTGTTGCGAACCGATTTTCACCCCGCGACGTTTGATACGAACGTACGCCCAGGTACGAAGAGGTGCTGTCCGCGCTGTCGCGGAAGACGCGCGAAGCACGTGCGAGCGCGGAAACGCAAGCGCGGGCATGTACGCCGCACCACCATATCGTCAGAATCACGGTGTAAGAAAAAGGTCAGAATAAACCTTCAGAGACGCGTCACGGACTCCGAGATCGTGTGCCCGAATCTTTGAGACTCTGATGTGCCTCCGTGGGCCTTCACGTTTATATTACAGAGGGCATTTTTTCCAACGCATCGACGCGGCTGTTGTCGTTTTACGGTTGTACTGTGATTACACGTGCCTGCCTCGTGCATCAGACATCCTATGAAAGGTGGACGAGGACCGAAAGAAGGATAGGATGGTCATGGCGAAGGAGTCAGACTTCACAACGTGAACATGCGCGACTTTTGAGGTTCGCACTTGTGCGGGCACGGCCGTAAGTCTCCCGAAAGACATCCCCAACACCTCCGCGATAACAAAACCATAACATAGGACCGTGGTTCTGAAATTTTTGTGGCCTCGATCTATCACGTCAAAGCGCTTCTTCCGTTACTTTCGTCGCAGTACTTCAGTGAAATGCGAAAAAGCATACTAAAATTTGGAAGCGGCTACTGCTGTCGCGGGTAACAACGCATCTGGTTCATTAATTAAACACGCGCGTACGGGCCGCATATTTACGAGTGCTGGTATGATTGCCGACATCTGAAAAGTTAACTGACAATCATTCAGAGTTCTTCCTAACGTTGCTTGCGGCCCTGAAAAACAATAAATAAAAATGTGCGCCAGCTTTCTTTTGTCGCATGCTAATTGTCTATGCTCTCTGGTGATACGAATTTCGGATGATACGAATATTTTTGATGGTCCCGTGAGATTCGTATCACCGAGGTTTCACTGTATTAGGAAATACTGTTAGAGTCTATGAGTTGTTAACCGACAGGTTAAGCCATGTTTGAGTTGGAATAACATTTGAATCTGTAGTGCTGTACAAGTTACCGAGGGCATCAAGTTTCGGTAAGATGCTTCTGATGTTGGTGTAGAGAAACAAAAGGTGCCAGTTTTGGCTAATACTAGATCGATCTGTATGCTAGGAGGATGGAGGAGAAACCAATGTTTCTGTGTTTCTGTCGAATGTGTGAAGCCGCTTACCGATGAATAATTTATCGTGCCGAAGTCTGTATGGCTCCTGTTGGGACTTGGCGAATTGAATATGATGCATTCTAGCCTTAAAGGGACCGAGAACTGATTTTTCTCGACCAATATTTTTACGGCGCGACAGAAAGCTCACCCTTCGTAGTGTTTGTAGCTGCAGTAGCTAATCCAAAAAACACGTAGTTATTTTACAAGCACTATTTTTTTATTTGAAAGGCTCTAAAAACAGATGTACCTTTCCTCCAGCAACGCTGAGAATTGATAGCGATGCCGCCAGCCCTTATCGCCATGTGTGAAAGCTGTCGTCCTTTCTGCTTTCGCAGTAGTTTCTATAACTGTGCTTAACCCATTAAGGACCACGAAAGAACTACTGGTCCGATTTTATTGAAATTTTGCTTATTTAATTAACCACAACAGACAACCACACATGCAAATTTTCATAAAGTTACGTGTGTTTCTTCAGGAGTTATGATACTGTACTATAAAAAGTACGCTGGGCCTTCGAGATAGCAACGGGCAAGGTGACGATGCAAGAATGGCGAGTACGCTGGGCCCTTGTGAAACGAATAACAAGGTTATCTTGGCCCATGCAACTTAATCAAGGACCAGTGCTTTAGGGAAAGCGTAACGTCACGCTTTTCGCCACACCATTTCGATGTATTTTGGCAGAATTCAACTGTTTTGCCGGCTTCTCGTGAAAATGTCCGTATGGATAGAGGGTAATAGCAAGCACATCTGGAGAGCTTTGATACTTCTCTTTGGTACAACAAGGTGGAGTCAGCGTTTTGCTGTTATGCGACTAAAGGACAATAGTCAACGCGTAGAGGGTCTGCTAAAACCTACAATGTAGTAGCAGACCCTTTATGCATTGTCTGCGGCTATTTCGATCACCTGGGTAAATAGGGGCTGGTACCACTTTTTCCAGGGATGAAAATTGTCTAGTCATTCGCAGCTTGATCGTACACCTCAAACCCCCTCATGGCATTGTTACTGCGGATGAAAAAGGAGGAGAGTGGCACTACGTTTTTTTTTCTTTTCAGTGAATGGCCACCACGATACAGAGCATAGTGACTCAACTGTGTAGTCTTTCGTCAGCATAACAATTATGCTGTTGTCTTTGCCATTTTCGAAACAAAGCTGCTTTCCTGAGTCAAAACAGAAATTATCTTACCCACGTTCCTTTCGTTCCATGTTTTTTTATCGTTAGCAGAGAGCATCCATTCGTACCGTCGTCATTGCCCTCCTCCTCCTAAGTTCCTATGATAGGGTCAGAATCGCCAATTAAAACATCAAGAGGCTCTCGTATATTCACAGCGACATCTTTCGCAGCCTCATGAGTCTGAGATAACCGAAAAAACGGCATTCCTAACAAAAAAAAAGGATGTTGAATCTATGATGCAACGCACAACAAGAGTTACATGTATGCTCCCACGAAGTCCCAGTGTACTAAATAAAGTACAGCAACGTTTGATTACTCCTCACAGCAAAACTATGCACTTTATAGGCTTCTCGCGCTTTGCAGGGATTGAATTGCTCTTCCTGAAGCAGAAGCAGTCCGTTTTTTCAACATATAAAATGGAAAACTTCAAATTAATTTAGAAAAAGTAGTACTGACCACGTGCGTTTACCAGGCTCTCATTTCCCTAAAGTTTGACGACTCATAAAACAGAAAAAACATAACCGAGTGAATATTCCAAATTAGGATTTTCTTGCTGCAACCTTTGGCATCAGAAATTGTAGTGAGCAAGATCAGAATATTCTGTTTTGTATTTTCAATGCCCGAAAAAGGAAGTGTACTTTTTAAAGTACAGTGGGCCCTAATGGGTTAACCACCTTTATTTTGAGCGTTTCAACTATTTTAAATGCGAATGCATTTCTTAGTCGGGCTATGTCAGGCATCCGGCGTTGTGCGGCGTTGGCATTGTCCGCGGCAGGTCTTATCTCTCCGCTATCACTCCCTCTCCCATAGCAACAGCTGCGGGCGCGCGAGCTTATCCTCGCCCCTAGCAACCGGAGCAGGTGGTGCGGGCGGAGTAGCGGAGAGTGAGTGGAGAGGACGAGCGCGCTCTGGTGTGTGAGGGCGCTCGCATCGCGGGAGCTTGGCGGAGCTGCCGCGTGTGTGGAGAGAGTGTAGGAGAGGGTAGGTGCAGTGCTTCGCCGCTCCTTCTCTCGCCGTTCGCTCTCTCTCCTCCCTGCGCCCCACTCTGCCGTCCGCTCGCTCGCACGTATATATATGAAAAAAAAGAGAAAAAAAAGAAAAAGATAAAAAATAAAGAAAGAAAAAAAAGAAAAAGAACAAAAAATTTAAAAAATTTTTAAAAATAAAAAAAAAACAATAAAAGAAAAAAAAGCAAAAAAAAAAAGCGCTGCGCCGTGCTCCCGACCGGGCTGCAGAAATTAGGCGCCTTTTCCTTCTTCGAACCACAACCACCATATATAAATGGAGTGAAGCGCGCGCGAAATGCCTTCGCATTTCCTCACGATTCCATTCGGGGAGGTGGCGGCATTTTTTTTGAATGGAACAAGCTGCTGCAATCAGATGATGTGGCATTATACACCTTCCCTGTATTTATACCGCGTTGAGTGCGCCTGCGCCCAAGGTTGCCTGCGCCTGTGTCATGGGTTTCAGCCGATTCACCGAAAACGTCACTAGGCATATGCACGGCCGCGCCGAGTAGTAGTGCGCGTCATTTTCTGATACGAAGTGTAGGTAGCAAAATTATGTGCCTCAAACATCTTAGCGACCAGCAAGCTGCGTGCGTGGTTGCATGAGCACGCTGAAAAGTTGCTCAAGATGCGCTGAGTAGCATGGTATCATTACGTCACGCGAAGGAAGTATCTCTTTAATGCACACTACTGACGCAGGCCTATGTGTACATTTTATGGAGTAATATCTTTTAATATAAAGAAACGAACAATATTTCAATACCAACAAAGAGATCCTCGACCGTCTACAGCAATCAACGGTCACGTGACAGGGCACATCGAATCGTTCATATATTTGCCACCAGAGGCGCCAAACGTCATTTTTTGCGTCTTTCGATGAAGAAATAAAAATATAAATCCACCTGGCACAAAAAAACAGGGTTGGTTTAAGTCACTGCGACGCACAATATTTCCATCAGTGGAGTCATCTCAGTTCATGTTCTGGGCAGTTGTCGGTCGTTTTAAGCGTATTTGGGGGAGTAGTCTTCAGAAATTCTGAAATTGGTACCCTTCAGCATTTTAAACTCGAGAGGATTCGTTGTCATACTTTCAAGTGTGCGAACTTCACTATGATGGGTGTGTTCTTTCCAGATTTAAATCGGCCCAATTTGTGAGCCCTTTCTACATTCATGGGCTCGACGACAGCGTTAAGTTTTGTGCTGCAATGTTGCATAATTAAGGCTTCGGAATGAGCCCTCGTTTGATTTTCAGCATCTCTAAGGCCGAAAAACACCAAGTTTGATCTTCTTGCCCGGTCTTCCAAATCATCCAGGCTAGATTCAACGGATGCAATGTTGTCTGCAGTTTGTTTGACAAGTGTGCGAATAATCAACGTTTTCTTTTTGCACAACAGGAATGGACGAGCTGTCTTTTTCTATTTTAGTCAAGCGCTTCTTGATATCGTCAAGAGTTTTGTCGCTCTGGGTAAACCTATGGCGAGTCGACTTAATTTCGTTTAGTAGTGACGCCTGCCCGGGGCGTATTTCGTTTAGTGCCTCCATAATATCAGTGGTTTCGTTTCCGCGAGTGTTTAGACTAGGATTTTGTTCGGCATGTCCTGATAATACCAACAACTGTGCAACGCGTACAGTCTCTAGTAATCACAACACAACAGCATAGGCTCGGTAGCACCAACAAACCAGCATTACGAGTGCGTCTAGGAAACAACGAATATTGGTAGTTTACTGCTAAACGAATAGGCGTTGAAGGTGAGCGTTCATGGTTTTCGCTGCAGTGCCACCGAGCCAATGGGATGCCGCGCGACATCCGCCCGGGTTTATAAGGCAGTGATGCGGTGAGAGGGTGGTTGATTGCCGATTAGTGATCCCCAGTTCCACAAGGGGTGACCACACATTGCGGTTGCGCAGTTGCAGAGGTAGCCATGCATTGATTTTTTGTGGAATTCCAAGGAAGGCGGTCGCGCGATGCCCCCCTCTCAGGTGACCACTAATACAGCGCATGCGCCATACTCAACGGGCGTCTTGGAATGCTGTACGAAGCGGCGACGACATAAATGTTATTTCTACGTTGGGTGCGTTGATTTTCGCCAGATTTGCGGAGAACAGCCAGGTTCTTACATTTTACGGCAGCCATTGCGTTAACCAAAGAGCTGAGGAGCTAACAGCGACACCACGCGACTCCCAAGAGGAGTGATGGGACAAAGCACGTGATAGCGAGCAATAGTTTCTACTCGCCCTAAGTGTTGTTCTCCTAATCACACCGCTGACTCTTCCAAATACGTGTGAGAAAGTCCCACTCTGTGAGAAAAAAACAACTTCTTGCGGGGGAACGCCAGCCTCTTAGGGGGGCTTATCGCACTGACCGACGTTCGAAATATTACGTGTTCCGGCTATTCTTTTCAATGTAGCAGTAAATTATCCTGAAAATTGCCGTCAAAAGATTGCCTTGTTCAGAAATAGTTCGTTTTAAAGGATAATTCGACTCACCCAGTTCGGACATGTCCAGGAATTAGGATGGATGCTATGAGCGTCCCCTTTATAACGGGGCGGTGACATGTCTGCCACCAGGCTCGAAAAAAAACTTTCTTTTTTATGTTGGCCTAATGCCTTATCTACATTGATTAAATCTATGTTATTACAGCGAAGAAAATATAAGTTCACGGTCCATCTTTCTGCTTCTTAAGGCAGAATGACCTTATTTTTCCCCCTTCTTCATTTTTGTCCTTTATCTCTACTTTTCTGCCACCAATACTCTAACCGTCTCTTACTTATTTCTATCGCGGACGTGTTCAGCTTTCCATTGTTGTCCCTAAAACCCAAGGCTTCATGTAGACTCGTGCCCACACGTATATCTGGGTGGATATCGCCACATTCAATCAGTACATGTTCCATCGTTTCCTTAGTTCCCCCCACAGCATGTACATTGTTCTTCTTCGTTAGAGAATCTCGCTTTATAGCTACGCGTTCTAAGGCAACCCGACCTTGCCTCAAACAGTAAAGCGCTTCCCCTTGAATTATCATAAAACCTCTCCCTCCTTATTTCGTTTTTTTCCCTTTCGGTAGTCACTGAGAGCCGGCTTCTTTTCCATCGCTGTCATCCAATAAGTCCTCTCCGCCTCTCTGACTTTTCTCTTAATGCTCCTTGTTGCCATGTCGCCCACACTGCTAGCCGTATATTTACTGGTGAGCCTCCTAGTTCTTTATCTCCACTGCGTGTCGACGCTTTTTCTATACAAATACCTGAAAACCTTCCCTGCCCATCTACTCTCCTTCATTTTCCTCAGCCTCTCTTCAAATCTAATTCCTAATCTCTCTTCAAATCTAATCGCCGAACAGCGCCTCTAGCGGTCGCCCTTGGAAACATGCGCGTTTTCTATGGGAGAGCGTCGTTTTTCGCGAATAACTAATGGTAGAAGCCATCTTTCACTAAGTTCCCGAGGAAATAGGCTCTACGTAACCATCCCGACATGTCATGGAAGCAGCAACATTATTTACGTCCAAAAACCCGTTCCAAATTGCGGGCGAAGTTTTAAGTATGGGAGCCTATGGAAACGGTCAAATTTAGGAGGGTTTTCTGGCCACAAAAATGCGATTTGCGACGAAAAAGTAGCATCGATTGGTAAGTTCCCGGGGATTTATCAACTTCAATGACTCAGCTATCACCTGGTTGCAGCAGCAACTCTTGGAATGGCGAAAAAGTTGTTCCAAAACCGCAGTTTTCATAACAAGGTCGCGGAATTCATTGTGGTAGATATATAAACTGGGTTTTCGTCCGCAGAAACGCGTTGAAGCGATAGCCGAGCGCGTTGAACGACGAGAGATCGAAATCGCTGATAACGCAACCGCGAGTTCGCAGGTTCGATCCCGGCTGCGGTGTCCTTGTTTTTTTTTTTTTTTTCTCGCTTAGTCTCGATGCCTTTCGCCAGGTGGCATACGACGAAATGTAGGTCATTTAGTTTCGGTTCTTGTTTTTGTTACTTTCTATCCGCACCAAAGTTATCCTGCAAAAAATAACTGGTTTCATGGTATCGTACAATACTAAAAATGCTTCTAAGCGCCTTTCTCGTTTAGATATAAAGTATCCAGTCAATAAACAGAAAAACGCAGATAACAGGTTTGTAAAGAAATGTTTATGGAGATATTATGAATATTTTTGCCTCTGCAGCTATGCATAGGAAAGAAGTATTTTTGCGACTCTTGTGCTGCCTGAAACGTATGAAACAAATGTTTAGCGTCGATTGTGTGGAATTAAAAGACACAAAAGTATACAAGTTTCCAGCAATCGCAGTTGTAGTATTCGTACAATGAAATACAGCTGAAGCTATTTGACGGACTGTATTTGCGTTATATCAAAGCGGAATTTCTTGCGTAAACCATCATGGTCATCGATTCTGAAATACGTTGCAATAACGAATTCGTATTGCTTGTTCGTCGATAATGTCGCGGCATTTTTACAGGAGGAAGCAAGTCATGTTAAGTTTCTTGCAGACCCCGTGGATAAGAAGTTTTCTGTTAACATATTTGTCAAAGAAGATGGCTGGGCATTTTATGAACTTTACACGTTCTAGCGCTGGTTTGATTAGTGCAAGGGAACGGGAATTCTCCTCTACAGCTTTATGCGGTGAATTAAAAACATTATATTTGATTTTTAGAGCGTAAACTCTCTGACGCTATATGTTCCAAGTTCATTCGTCGCGTCTCATTGACCTTCAGCCGCCGGAGCTTTAGCGTGGCAGGCGTGACGTCACACCACGTGGTCCGCTGGCCAGAGGCCTCGCAGCTGCGCTATGGTGGCTAGCCGCCATAGCCACCATATGGTGGCTAGCCACCATAGCGGCGCTGGCTCGGAGCCTCACTGCTGCGGTACCACATGACCAGGCGAATGTTCAAAGCTGCTTCGCCAGCGCTTGGTCCTGCAATGTATGGCACGTGGGCTGGGATCGTCCGTGCATGCGCTTGAGCGGAAGCGACAGGCTGGATCCACTCATCCATTACACATAGCTATGAGGCAGGCTGTGAAATCTTAAGCAAAGTGGAAGTTGCCAGCTCAAAAACATCGCAGCCAAGAGAGGCCAAAGTAGCACGTTACGGAGACGCTTAGCAAGCGCGGACGCGTGCCGAGGTCAAAGCTACTGCAGCCCCCGCCGTGGTTAATCAACATGAACAATTACAAACTGAAGAAGAAGCCCAACTTTAACGAAACACTGCGTCTATAATCTTTGGGAAACAAAGCCAAACCCACGTTTCGCTCGCGACAGATATGTTTTACAAGAGTTTAGCAAACCCATTTTTCTTTCTGTATTTGGCGCTAGCTTTTTTGAACAGAACGATTTGTGGATGTCCTTGCACTCATTATTCGCACAAATTAGGTTTTGAACCGGAAAGTCTGCGATGCATTTCAGAGTTCCGTCCAGCATACATAAATACTCGAACTTTTAAGTGCGGTGCACTTTAGCGTGGCAGGCTGTCGTACGCTGTCGTTGTCGCTTGGCGTAACTCAGGCAGAACCACATATAGCATAGCCAGCTGTAGCATACTGAGCGCGCGCATCGCGCCAAAGAGAAGTTTGCTTCCTCTTGTTCTTCGAGTGACATGATGATGATTTTAACGCGTCTTCTTCCTCCTGTTCCTTGAGCGCCTTGATGATTATACGCATATCAACGCAGGCAGAACGACATATACCATAGCCAGCTGCCGCATATTGAGCGCGCGCTCACGCAAGGAGGGTCTTCTTTCTCTTGTCCTTCGAGCGCCTAAAGTGCGGACATTACTGTTATGGATGGGGAAATACGACAACACAAGGCACATATAAAAATTGAAAGAGGAAGCAAGCGAGAAATAGAGCGAGAGAAAGAAAGGGAAAAAAATTGGATGAAAAATATAAATAAAGAGAAAAAAAACACAGAAAAAAACTGGAAAAAATGAACAAGAAAGAAAGAGAGGAGCAAGGAAACAAAAAACGAGAGAGAAACAAAGAAGGCTGCCCAACTCCGCAGTTCACACTCCCTTCAGGCCTGGCACCAATAGGGCGAAGCTGGCTTAATTTTTTTTAAACACGAAAGCGTTTTATGCCGGGGTCCACCAACATTTCAGTGACGTATTTGCGTCACGGAAATGACGCTGAGAAAATGTACAGGATCAGATGTTAAGGAAAAAAGTTCTGTCAACGGGAGTCGAACCCGCGACCTCTCGGTTCGCAACAACTGATGCCGGGCACGATATCCACTGCGCCACGGCAATTTTTATTTTCTGTATTGCACCGCGCCACGGTCACACACTCCAGAGTCTTTACAAACGGGCCTTTTATATTTCTCACTTTCCTTTCACAGTGCTTTTGGTCGGCGGGGTTGTGGCGCTTTCTGGTAGTGGTAAACTGAAGTAGTGCATCATGACTAGGGCTTCCGCGATCAGATCCTGCAATGCGTCGTTGCTGCGCGTCCGTCGCAATTTTGTCAACGTCTGAACACACTACGAGGTGGCGACCTTAGCCTAAGCGTCGGCGTCGCTCATAGCATCTATCTATACTAAAAATCCATACCAAAAGTATCCATCCGTACCAAAAGTTCTGCGACGCGCGCGTACCTCGCCTCGCTGTAATACCGCGCTCCCACTTATGCTCGCCGAGAGAGACACAAAAATTTTTATTAAAAGAATCAGTCAGTCACGTCAGGCATTGCGCGACGCCCCTAGCCGTCTGCAGGAATCCCTTGAGACACGGCAGCATCAAGGGCTTGACTGATGAGTGTTGCTGGACGTTGGGGTCTTGGCTACGGAGCAGAGCCTCCCAGGGTTCTAGAGTGTGTGAACCATCGTATTGACTCGAACATGTCCACACCATGTGGACTGCAACATTTGCACTGAGCCCGCAAAATTTCTGGGTGCCACTTGCTTTAGAGTACGGGGTTTGGAAAGATCCCTGTCTGAAGAAAAATCGTGGCCGGGCTACCGGAGACACACGACGTGCGTTACGTTTGCCTTTGGTCCAGCCGTGGCGTTCAATAACTCTTTAACGTGCAGCGGCATTTCGACCTTATCCGGCGTTCATTCAGCAACGTTCTTGGGGCTGTCACACAGCTTTTTCTGTTTACACTCTCACCGTTAGCTACTACAGCTACCACAAGGGTTTGTTTAAACATTGATCATGAACGTTAGTCGAAGGGATAAAGATGTACCGCCAAGCGTCAACGCGGATGCATCCACGTTAAACGGTGTTATAGCTGCGAAAGAGCACTACACATTGTGCAAGGTCTCTTACATCAATGTACAGTAAGCATTAAACTACTTCTGGAAGGACACGTTTTACTTTCCTGTTATACCGAATCCTATGCTGGAGGGATCACCCATGTTTATTTTTTGGTTACTGAACGGAAAAAGTGGTTAGTATTTAATGGGAACAATATTGGTCCAAGAGCCGAGCCTTGGGGTACAGCTGTAGTTATTTCGTAAAACTCAGTCTGGGTATAGGCTATTTCCACTGTCTATTCCCCTTGTAATGGGTAACTTTTGAAGAAATGGACGCACGTCCCACGAAAGCCGTAACGTTATAATTCATTCAATAATATGCTAGGGACACCAGTACCAAACGGATTTTTACATAGAGAAATATACGTGTAACACTTTTATGGTTAATAAAGCAATAATGGATAAGCTAAGTAAAAAACAGCTCTGTCAATTGGCCGATACGTTTTCTAATCTCATATTGGCAGGGCATTATATATGAGCGTATGTACTAAGGGTGTGATACCCAGTGTTTTCCTTCAAACATGAATCACGTAAATATATCATGAAATTTTGAGCTACACATATCCTACATTTGTGCTGCGAAGATTGTCGTCCCTGTCTTCCGAAGACGCACTGTAGGATGTCTCTGGTGCGAACTGCGTATACGCTACGCTTTCGCGCCTTGCACTGCAGCATTTCAAAGGAGGTTAGCGCTAAACAGGGTTTCGTGACGTTTGAGCATGTTGTACCTGACTTGACGTTTACAACACTGGCGACGAAAATATGGGTGGGAGCCTATAAACATTTTATGGACTGATCAAATGATTTTCCTGTACTTCGTTTGCGGCGACGCTATTCAAACTGAATGACATCGCCCCTGTTCTATATTCCAGTGAGTCGATGAGTCTGTAGAAGAATTGAGTGTTTTTGTTAAACAGAGCAGGGATAGCTAAGTAGGTTCTTGCTTTTGTCGCCTATTAGCATGCTTCGCCTTGCTTATCATATGCTAGCTTGCGGCGATCGTGGCAGTTTGCAACAGGGTGACGAAGAAAGCAGTCGACTCGAACACTGTGGGAAGGCTAGCCTCCAAGCTTGCCCCGCTACTCGAACGCTCCTGGAACATGGTCATGGTCCACAGTATTCTGATCTAAGAAAACTGCCCCCACCTGCGAAGGTTGTCACCTGTTCCGAATAATGTTTATTTCCCTATGTCCCTCATTCTCGGCAAAGAAGCATTCACAGAGAGTTGTCCACGTGGACGAATGTTACATAATTACACTACAACTGAATGTACTTATACGCATATCAATCCATCTCGTTAGTAGCCGATGGTAAATTGACCGGCACGCTGTCATCATGAATACTGCTCAGCATTAGACACCGTTCGGCTATCAGCGGCGAGTTCTCGCAGATTTGGGATCTCGCGTGTGAAGCAGGCGATCTTAAAGCACATTTGACCAATTGCGAAATACCGATGGACAAAGATTTGCAGTATTGAAATTACTTTATTCGCTAACGTTATGCGTAGTCATGCATAAGTCGCTATAACACGATGGGTCATTTTCGCTGCACTTGTTGCTTCGCGTTAGGAGCAGGTGCTGTGGGCATGACCCACAAAAATTCGACCAATCATAAGCAGCTAGCGACCGATGCGGAAGCGAAGCGGGGTAGGTTAGTGTTATAATCGCCCACAGATATCGAAAAAATTTAAACTTACACCATTTGCATAGGGTTATTTAATTGGAAGGACAGGAGAGGGAGCAGCAAGGAGACATTTGCCCACTTATCCCTTTCCCCCTCTGTCAAAAGTAGGAGGGCAAAAAACGACACCTAGTATGTTATTCGTAGTCATCCATATTCTTATACAGCGCGCTCAATGTGGTTTCCATTAAAATGACTCGAATGAACGTGCTCCTCTTCCCCACCAAGGCCTTAAATTAGATAAGTTTTACAGTAAAAAAAAATGGCCGCGTATCTGCGTGCTTCGCTGCAAATGTCGTCTAAAGACGATAGTCTTGTGCCGACTGCACTGCATGAGCGGCATGAGTACCACAATTTAATAGCTGGGCTAGCCGCTGGGCTCGTTTTTCGGACGTTTTCCGGGCACGCTTAGACGGACGCCGGCGTTTATCCGCTGAAATTTGGTCGTCGGTCTTTTCTCTGCGTTCTCTGATCATGTCTTGTAGAGTGGGTCGTATTTCATCAAGCGGCCATATATGTTTTGCCTTGCCTGAGACAGCGCTCTTCTACGATGAATCAGCCGCATCTGGCTGGCATTGATAAAACAGAAGAGGACGCCATCTACAGCGCTACCGGGGAACATCGGCTTGTGTTGAACTACGCTGCTGCCAGGTGGCAGCACCACAGCGTCGTTAAATCACTGGGCGGAGACTTGTTTTGTACACAGCGGCGCATTCTCAGCGCCGCGTAATAAACACTAGGATCTTTATAATTACATATCTATAGATTTTGTTTTAAAGGAACACTGTGAATAGTACTAAGGTATTGATGTTGTGCATCAGGTATGCCTAATATTTGATTTTTAATTGCCCACGCTCACCCGTATGAACACATGCTTCTCGGTCAAGATTGGAGGTCGTAAGTCAGGGGGTTAAACTTTGGCCAGCTAGCTGAATCGTGCGACGTGCCGACAAACAGAGAAACAGACAGATAGACAGACCAAAATTTCTCCGTTTAGGTATCCCAAGAAAGACTATCGTCTTTAAAAGCAGCCGTCTTATTCTTAGGGCTTCTCACAAGTACTTTGCCTTGTAAACCACATGTTTTCTTTAAAATATGAGAACTGGACATATTAGAGGTATAGTGCAAGCTTCGTTCGCTTTTATTTACAACGCCGAACTCGGACTATAATGTTTGCCGATGGAATGCCCAGATTTAAAACAGGTTAAATGTGGTGTGCACCGGGTAAGCATATTGGAATTTTTTTTTGCGGAGCTGTTGGCTGGATTCTGGCCAAATAGTGCGTGCGTTTAGAGGGTGTGTACAAAAAAGTCTCTTCGACAAAATTGATTCTGAGTACAAGGGGAGAGTGCTGGGTGAGGTGCGAAGGGCGCTGACGAGAGAAGGGCCAGGTGCCCCGTAGGCCTGCCATGCAACTGGACGTGTGTTTGTCGCGTACCTCTACTGTCGCAGTGAATCACACGTGCGTCTGCGAGGGTCATTCTCAATCCGACATTGTCACCTTTATTTAGCGGCAGTGGTACGCCCGAGGAACAAGGAGCTTACGAGGAAAGACGCCGACAGCAGCGAGAAAGAACGCGCCTGAGACGCCGAGTGCAATCGACGACGGCGACAACGCTGCCGATCGTTTCGCCGGGGTCAAAGCGAGGTTTCGGGGGAGTCTTTCTTCGGCATAAGGGAAGGAGGGGGTCTTAAAACGATGGCGCGATGCTTCTTGTCCCTGATGGTGATGGCATCCCGTGCAGCGATATCGCGGTGCTGTACCACACAGCTACGTTGGTCGCACAACTTCAAAGAGTAGAATGGCTCTGAATTTTCTGTTTCTAATATTCATTGACAAGATCGCAGGCAGTGATAACAAGGTTAAATTTGCAATCCATGCAGATAACACCAGGTTATACTTTCGTGGGAATCATAATAGGGATATTGTAAGAAGAGCTAATGAAACCCTAATTTCTGCAATTTGTCTTCATCCTAACAACTTAAAATTACCATACCGAAACTCAGGAAAGATGTGGAAATTTAAGGGCTCGATTTGCTTTGTTAGACACAATATTAATCAGAACTTACAGACATTGATGCCATGGAAAGTACAGAAGATGCTAATAGTAGTAATTTTACATTTTAATGTAAATATGAAGAATGAAAAGAGGACAGAAAGATAACTTGCCGCTGGCAGGGACCGAACCTGCGACCTTCGATAACGCGTCCGATGCTCTACCAACTGAGCTACAGAGACGGTCATCCCCCCGTACATTTTATGGGGTATATACAGATTTTAGTCATTTTGGAGATAGGTATACACATGTTGAGAAACGACCTGTATATGAGATATTGAACCGTTTTCTTTCTTTCTTTTTTTTTCAAATGGCAACGCTTGCTGACAACTTGCCACCGCTGTACCATCTTCTCTGCCCCGGCCCTTGCGGGGCTAAATTGCGTGAATGCGGCCCGCTGATGGAAGTGAGTTTGAGACCCCTGCTTTAAAGACTCACCGATAAGCGCGTCATAAAAGTAATAATTGGGTCCTAGCGAGGGACCTTTTAAGAAACATTACTATGTAAAAATCTAAGTACGCGCAAAGAAACAATGACGCAAGTAGCAGCAAGGAAGCCAGACGAGCGCTAACTTCAATCTCGCTTGTACGCGTTCCTGGTTCTAAATGAAACTGGCCGAAATAGCCGGGTCTCAAACCAAGACCTGCTGCCGTTGTGCAGACCGCATAGTCAGTGCAACAAACAGGCGGGTTTTACGGTCGCGTACATCCAAATATTATCGGGGGTTTTACATCACAAAACCACGATATGATTTTGAGGGACGCCATTGTGGAGGACTCCGGAAATTAAGATCATCTGGTGTTCTTTAGCGTGCACTGTCATCGCACATATAGCATTTCGCCTGCATCGAAATGCGACCGCCGCCTCTGGGATCGAACACGCAACTTTCAGGTCGGAACCCGAGCACTGTAACCGCCATAACACCGCGGCGGATGGTCGTAATATGAATATACTTGGTTTTATTACGCTTTCACGAACAGTTAGCCAAGAGGAGAAGACGAGCTGTATACCATGTAAATAATGAAAATATTATTTCGGTCTTATTTTATTATGTGCGCTAGAAACGTAAAAAGCGTTGTTTAAATGAAAGCGTCTTATTCAAAATACTTAATTCCAGAAGGTAATTGAGCAATCTCGCGCTTGTCATGAATTTCGGCCTTTATTTCTGCTCCTCCTCGAGCTCTAAAAAAATGTTGTCACTGGCAGTGGGGTCATTCCACGCCAAACGTCCCAAACATTGCGCTCGACCCTCTCCAATTGTATTGTAAAAAATTGTGAATGTTCATATCAGTGCACTATTTGCCCTCGGAAAGTATTTTTTGGGAAAAAAAAATTTTTTTGTCTGTTACAGTGATTTGAATTTTGCCGTAGTGGGTGAAACCTAGGTTGCGAATAAATGCTCTAAAAAATACAATACCTCACGGAACGCCTTAAAAATCTGCTATTTGCTTGAAAAGGAATGGGACTATCTTATTATCACCCATTGACGACCACTACTATGTCTCACGACGTGCTTTGTGGTGAAGAAATGCTGCAATTCTGCCCCCCATTTTGATTATTTTTTAAAAATTCTGCGAATATTACAGACACAATAGGACTATATCACATGGCTGGATAGTTGGCAGTAAGTGTGTCAAAAAAGTATTGAAGTCGATGACCCAGCAGTTTCGAAGTGGAAGGGGCGCAAACATTGAAAAATGTGTGAAATGCTCCATGTTCAGGCACATGTGGTGTAGTGTTGCGGTCCAAGTAAAAATGCACGCTTGGTCTCATTTTGAAGAGGAAACAAAGGAGGTTTATTTGTAAAAGTTTCATCGGAGTTATTTTTGTTTTAGGCGAGAAACAACAATTTATGGTGAGCATTCGTGGCGTGCCGGGGCGCGGGACCGTAAGTCCGCTTCACTGCGCCGCCACACTTCCTTGGGTCCACGGAATTATGCGGCGCCCACGCGGGTGCGCAAGATCGTGTGCCTGTGTGTGTTTTCACGTTGCTGAAAACTTGCAAACAGTGTATATGGCTGGCAGAAGGTTTCGGAAGGGCACTAAAGGCTGCCGGTTAGTAGTCGGATCGTACGACAGACGCAGAACTTGGGTTGTGTGCCTGGTTTTCGATCTCTGCGGAGGTTGCAGTTCTTACTTCCGTTGCCGACGTATGGTCTTCACCACTTGAAATGCCTGTGTTGCTGAGTAGGAGGTGAGCCCGGCATTAACAGTGGTCAGTGGTGATGGCACGAAATGGTGCAACGTGCGCGTACCTTTGATGGAGATCGTAGACTCAAACCTTGCTGAGAGCTCAACTTTTTTTCTTCAACCCTTCTCTCTGGCACCCAGAGCACAAATATACCTTTGATATTTTTTTTCTGACCAGGTAAAAAGTTCATGAGGTGTAAGGATATGTCCCTTGTAGGGTCTCTGAAGACTTGCCCTGGCTGCCAGCCGCTTCACGGTGCCGCCAACGCCATCGCAAGCGCTCTTACCATGAGAGGTTGCGAAAACGTTCCACTCTGCAGCTAAACTAAAGTCTTTTTCATGGTAGCACAAGTTTACAAAATTTTTCTTGTTTTTGTACTGCGACGATGCACCGTCTGAAAAGTAGTGAACTTTTTTTGACATCAGGAAGTTCATGTTTTAGGACTTTCAGTACTTCATCTTGAAATGTAGCCACTGCAGCTGTTAGTGTGTTGGAGGTCAGTCAAAGTTGTGGTAATAATACATGTACCACGCACATTTTCCCCATGCTTGAGGAACGGGTTAGAGCACCACTTCGACGCCATGTGAGTTGTGTACCGTTTCACGAACATGGTATAGTGATGGGAGCATACGGTAGAAATTTCTTGCGTATGTTTGCACCGCATTCTCAGGAGACGACGATCTTTTTCACCCAGATCTTGCACATTAAATATCTGTGGTTGCTTTGACTGCGTTGTCTTGTGGCAATCCGTAGGGCCAAGTGAACACGCAGGCAGTTGACTTCCTGAAATACAGGAAATGGAACATAAACGTGCATCGAAGCATCCTGCTGCCGTGTTCTTAAATAAATATGTAGAACAGTGCCATCAAAGTTACTCTTACTCCAAAAATACAGCTTGTGTAGTTGGTTCGGCGCACATAATTTTCACGAGAAAGTGTAATGAACAGCTTCATAAATTTAAAAAAAAAATCATTAATCACTTCTTTCCATCATATTATTACGCATATATCTACACCAGAAACATGAGGACAAGCGTAATCTGCATGACAGTTATAAATCGTAAAAAAAGCACATCCCGTGAAGGCGAGGACCTGAGGCATAACTTACTAGTTGATTCGTAAACCAAGAAATAAAAGCGCTTTAAAATTATCGATGCTTACCTTCAGAGGTAGAAGCTTCAGGTGCAGAAGCACTGGCATGGTCTCTTCCTCGCCTTCCTTCCATCATTTCGGCCACTCTCGGAGAAGCAATACTATCGTCGTCTTGCCTCCGTTCCAAGCTAGAACCTTCTTTGTGGGTGCGCAGTCAAAGAATAAACCCCATGCGCTCTCTCGCCATCCACGCTGCATGCGATGCCTTCAGCTTAGTAATCACCTTACGATTACTAAGAGAAAGCGATAAACATCTAAAAGGACGAAGGGGGTTTCCGCTTTCGGGGTCCGTTGTACAGGCTCTCCGTGTAAAATATGACACGATACACCGTTCGCAATGTTTATCTTACGCGCTGCCAAGGGATGCGGCCGAAAGACGAACCGCGAGTGCCGCGTGCTCGCTCGGCAACGCGATCACCGGCGATCACCGGAGCAATGTTCACCTCTGCCGAAGATTCGAGCGTGAGAATACGAAGCACCAGTCGGCTCCGAGGCACGAATGGTGCGAGTCACGTTCAAGCGAGCTGCCCATAAAAAACAGAACTATAAATGTATTCCCGGTGTCTGTTAGGCCTTTTTATTATATAACAATATATTTTAAACCAACCATCTCTCGTTTTCCGTGACACTTCGTCGGCGGAACTGCGGAAAGCCGAAGAATGCGCGTCGAAACGAGAAAACTCACAGCAGCACACGATCTTGCGCACCCGCGTGGGCGCGCATAATTCCGTGGCCCCAAGGAAGTGTGGCGGCGCAGTGAAGCGGACTTACGGTCCCGCGCCCCGGTACACCGCGAACGCTCACCATAAATTTTTGTTTCTCGCTTAAAACAAAAATAACTCCGATGCAACTTTCACAAATAAATCTCCTTTGTTTGCTCTTCAAAATGAGACCAAGCGTGCATTTTTACTTGGACCGCAACACCACACCACAGGTGCCTGAACATGGAGCATTTCACACATTTTTCAATGTTTGCGCACCTTCCACTTCGAAACTACTGGGTCATCAACTTCAATACTTTTTTGACACGCTTACTGCCAACTATTCAGCCATGTGATATAGTCCTGTTGTGTCTGTAATATTCGCAGAATTTTTTAAAAAATAATCAAAATGGGCGCAGAATTGCAGCATTTCTTCACCACAAAGCACGTCGTGAGATATAGTAGTGGTCGTCAATGGGCGATAGTAAGATAGTCCCATTCCTTTTCAAGCGAATAGCAGATTTTGAAGGCGTTCCGTGAGGTATTGTATTTTTTAGAGCATTTTTTCGCAACCTAGGTTTCACCCACTACGGCAAAATTTAAATCACTGTAACAGACAAAAAAAAATTTTTTTTCCAAAAAATACTTTCCGAGGGCAAATAGTGCACTGATATGAACGTCCACAATTTTTTACAATACAATTGGAGAGGGTCGAGCGCAATGTTTGGGACGTTTGGCGTGGAATGACCCAGTGAATACCGCACGGCCTGTTGCATTCACGCTATAGCGCAAAATAATTAATTTGTAAAGTGACGCCAACAAATATCAGGGACGTCATGTTTGTTTCTGCATAATGTCAAACCATCGCCATTGGTATTTCCTTGAAATTAGCGTTTTTAGATGAAGAAAACGGCAGCGACGAAAGGACGTCCTTACTTTCTCCAAGATACCGGCGGGGGCCGACGACCGCAAAATCGGACGAAATATATTGAAAAGGACGAGAGGAAGGGCCGCACACCCTTTCGATATTCAGTGTTTTCCGAGCACAGCCAAGTGAGTTGTGTACACGCATTCGTTGAAAAAGAACTGCTGATTCACTTTCCAGCATCCACCGACCGCCTGCCGTACGCCTAGCTCTTATCAGTCAGCGATCACAGTTCGCTCTCGGTGGCGATAGTCGATATTTTTTTTATGTATGTATTGTCGTTTTGTCTGCCCCGCGGCCTGCGTCACGGCGCCAGTTTTGAAAGTTGAAGGTCTGTACGCCACGTGGTGTGAAAAACGGTGAACTAAAAGCGATGTCCCGAATTCCTGGGTATGAATCATCCGGTTTGACTGTACTACAGTACAGCCATGCAAGTCAGCAACCAAATTCACTTTAATGACGGAGGTCAGAAGAGAGCCCGGATATGGTAAATATAATTGACGGTTTTTTACGTGCCAGAACAACGATTTGAAAATGAGACCCGTCGGAGTTGGAAGCAGCGCATTAATATTAACCACCTAGTGTGCTGCGACATGCACCTACCCTTAAATAAACGATTGGTGTTTCATTTCGCCGTCATGGAGATGCGCAATGGCAGAAGAATTGAACGAGTGCCCTCGAGCTAAGCACTGCGACCCCTTAGCTAATGAGCGGGCATGGCGCGTCACTGATATTATTCTGAACAGCTCGAATGAAACAGTCCAGCACATCTATGAAGCTCATCTTGAAGGTTTTAATTCTCGTGGTGGATATGAACGCGCACTCTCTGTGGGCTATACATTCGAAGAAGACCGCCGAATGTAATATTTACGGTATAAAACTCTGCAGCGTAATACTGCAGGAAATCATTGCGTTGTCATATTTGACATTACTGTACAAAGCGACAAATACTTGTTGAAAGAATATGGCAATACTACATGCATGGTGAAAAAGAAACATTGTTTTACAGCATTTGGGGTTATATAACCAAAGACGCTTGTAATAAAACGACTGTCGGCAGTATAAGGGCCCTTCTCCTGAATGAAACACAACTAAACATGTGCTCAGTAATTCTGTTTGTCCCGTTTGAGCGTTCTAAATTGTATTTGCTTTCTATTTCTAGATACATGTCAATATGGACATTATAGTATACCAGATAAGATTTGCTTGGACGTGTCTTATCCCTGCGTTAGTTTGTGCTGTAGCGCTGGAAGTTCAGAGCTGGTGATTAGCGGGTAAGATGCAACATTTATACATATATCATGTGTTGTACTGCTACTTTCAGTATCTGTGTTGGTGCGCAGAAACATCTTTTATACACGATTTTATTTTCGATTCATGGGCGCCGCCATCTTGGACTGATAAGCGATTGTTTTGCCGGTTTTGTATGTTGTGTTATGAAATGATCATGGTCATGAAACGTTGAATGTACAGACCGAATCGTTTTCGTGTGTGTGAGGTCGCTGTAGCCCTCTTTGTTTAACGATAAGGATACAAAACTGCAACGTTATCAGTCCAAGATGGCGGCGCTTTAGCGCGTCCGGAAAATGGTGTATAGATGAAGCGACAGTGTCACCTTCGTACGTAATAAGTACATCTTCAAACATTTAACCAAAAATAACCCTACAGACATCAACGCCGCACAAGGATATTAAAAAAAAATTGCACCATCTTCCCAAAGGGAACCCTGATGGGATGCGAAGCAGCACCGTTGCGCACGGGTGGCGTCACGGGTTGAACGGCGCTAACGCGGGTGCTGCTGTGAGCGCTGGAAGATTCGTTTGAAGCGATGGTTGGCGTAGGTCTTGTCGTTGCGCGTCAGGCGGCAGCTGCGGGCGCTCCGGCGAGCGCGCGGCAGGCGAGGGAGAGAGTGACGTCAGCGCGCACTGCGAGGGAGCGTGACGTCAACGCGCAGCTGCGGCGTGAACTACTTGGCACCGCTCCAACACCTGCGGCGAGAGGAGCGCGTTGCGGCGCGTTCGTCCGTACGCACGGAGGGACAGCGTTACACAGCCTAGTCAAATAGCTGCTTCGCATCTAATCATTGGTGAAAAGTACTTCATACGTCATTAGTGGTCGCATTGTCAGTACGTCACTCAAATTTTAACAGAATTGATATCATAATGTAAACACAAGCGATACGCGCGGCTTGCATTTTCTGCTGATCGTCCATTAGGATAGTAGCCGTTCCTTCACGAAAGGGCAAAGAACTACAAACGGCAAGCACTATTCCGTTGAAATACGGCGGGCCATATATGCTACTGACACCGTGCTTCGATAGTGAGTACAAGGTGGTGTTGTGTAAAGAAAACTTAATGTGGTGTATGGAATGTTCGTCAAGTACCTTGCTTTTACTGTGATAGCAACTATAAGGACGTTGTCGGCGGGCTTCTGCATTACTTCAGAAGAAATTTTTCCCGAGGCGTTCGACCAGGGATTAGAACCTCCGACCCCTCGCTCCGTGGCCCGCTCAGCCACTCGGCCCAAACGCATAAAACTTCCAACAAACTCACGGCGAGCTATTTGCATACGTTCAGCATTTCCCGTTGATAGTACGCACATCTGTCAAGTGCTTCAGCGTGGCAGAGGCGTGTTCACTACCTCCCGCGAGATCGCGCAAATGGCCGAGGGCCACACTTAGGGCGTTGCCCCACCCGTCTTTCACCGTCGGAGTGGGGCTGCGCCTTCAGCTCAATACTTTGTCCTACCGAAGGTTCTCGCCTGTACTCTCCGTCTTGTATCTTTCATCGCAATGTTTGCGTTGAAACCATACACCATAATAAGTTCACTTCGCTTGCTGCAGTGATCGTGTTTGATAGAGGAGTGAGCTGCAAGTTTTTTAAGTGCGAAGCACTTCTTAGGGAACTGCAGGCCCTTAGAGCGTTTCTATCTACGTATCTATATATCTATTATGCAGCCGCTTACGCCTCAGCGCTCTCGTGATCGAACTGCAGGCCCTTAGAGCGTTTCTATCTATGTAGCCGCTTACGCCTCAGCGCTCTCGTGATCGCCTCCTTAACTTGGGGTAGACCAAGATTAGTATGGGAGGGTAGGATGATTGCGGGATATGTCTGGTTGGTCATGACATGAATAGCGTGGAAATCCCGTCTCGTACGTCGTCAAACCCTGTCCTCCAGACATGTGTGGCACAAACCCGTATACCACGGGCCGCAGTTTGCGGGTATACGCCACAGGTGATTGACAGCTTACGTCTACCCAGGAACGGCGAAAACAGACACTGGTAGTTTAAATACGAGATCGTTAAGAAAAACCCACATCGGCAAAGCTGACCCGACGAATTGAAAGAATAAATATCAGGGTCCCAGAATCGAACCCAAGCAGTCTCCGTGACATTCAAGTATTCTACCACAGAGCCACGCCAGGCATCAAAACCGCTTTGGAAAACTGCTTCTATAATTGCTAGCGAACACGCACAAAGGACGACATAGAAAGTAACAGGACAAGCGCTAGACTTCGATTTTTTAATCGACGTGAAGGGCACAATACATTTCTTTGCGCACACGCAGGTGCCACGTCACAGACAAAGTTGATCCCCCCAAAAGAAAAGAAAAAGATAAAGAAACAGGAAGCCAAAAAAAGAAAAGAAGGAAAAAACGAAAGAGTCATTCTCCGCCGCGCATCGGTACCACCAGTTCTCACGTGGTTTCTTCTTACACAGATAGTGCAGTACGAAAACAGCGATATATATCTCAGGGCCTGGACTGTGTTTTGGCAGCCGCGGGGAGTGGCCATACATCTGATTTGTCGGTGCGTAGCACTATCGAATATCTAAAGAAGAAAAAAATATGCTTTGTTAACAGCTGACAAGGAAGGAGGCTTTGTGGTTGTACCGAACGACATGTATCTGGAAAAAGCGAAAGAAGCTGTTACTAAGAATTTTGTTTCTTTTAAAGGACACTTAGCTAAGGCGAGGAAGGTATGCCTGTCGATGTGCGAAGAATTAAACAAACCGTCTTTGAGGGAACAGATTAACGCTGCAGATGAAGACAGCCTGAGAATATTTTTTTTCGGCAAAAACTCACAAGGAAAATATACCTTTTCGTGCTATAGTGATTGAGCAGGGGTCATGGCAAGGTGCTTTGTCTAGGTACCTGCAGAAACAACTGAAGTTACTCAGAGTGACGGATCCGTTTGGTGTCACGAATTCCAAGGAGGTTGTAGACTTTTGAACTGAGAAACACGAAGATCCACACGGAAACTTTGCATTCTCCATTGACGTAGAAGATTTATTTTATAGTATTCCGCAGGACTGTCTTTCAGATGCAGTTCGTGATCACGTTGAAAACGCGGGTGTTGTTTATTTTCAAAATGACTGTGGCATGTCAGTTGATAACTTTTTAGAGCTACCCGCTTTTTTATCTCACAGCTACAGTTGTGCGTTTCCGAGAAGAAAGCTTTATTCAAAGTAATGGAATCTGCATAGGATCTTGTTTAGCCCCTGTTCTTAGTGAAATTTATTTGGCACACTGTGATAAGCGTATTTCTGAGCGGCTTGACAAAAGTGTGGTCCGTTGTTTTAGATACGTAGATGACTTTCTTTTAATTCTAAATCTTGACAATTTACGGAATAGTGAAAGCTCTGTTTTTAGAATTTTAGATATTTTAAGGCGTGCACGGGGGGGGACTGCGTTTCATTCATGAAATGCTTGTCAATGGCACAATCCAGTTTTTAGAATTATCTATCTGCTTTACGGGCGTGAGCATATGCTCGATGTACAACTCGCGTTCCAAAAAAGAGGTCCTTAGTTATGCATCAGCCCATTCGAAGCTGGTTAAGCGGGGAATTGTGACGAACAGCCTGCGTGCAGCCCTGCAGAAGTCCTGTCCGCACAATGTTCAGGCAAGTTTGAGTGGACAACTTGCACGGCTTAACAAGGCAGACTGCCCTCGTCAAACCGTGATCTCGGTTGCTGAAGCGCTCTTGAGGGAGCTAAAAGCTAGCCTTAGAGGGAAGGCGGCCAAGGTGGACTCGGACAAACGCGTGCTACGGGTTTCAATCTCGTACATTCACGGCGTTTCCCACCGGCTCAAAAAAGTGCCGCGAAATTGCGGTCTTGGTGTCTTGTTCACGGCTCCTCATAAGCTGGCGGGGCTCTGTTCTGCTGTGACGGATCCTGAAAAGCCGCGGTGTGCTAAGAAACACCAAACTATGTTCACAGCTTGCAAGACATGAGTCGTGTATACACTTCCACTTCCTTGTGGCAAGGTGTATGTCGGCCAGACGGGCAGATGCGTCAATAACAGGCTCAGGGAGCATCGCACGGCTGTTCGATCGCTTGCAGGGAGTGGTTTATTGGCGATGCACTGAAAGAAGTGCGAGGGCTGTACCCCAGCATATGACGCCACTTCTGTGATGTACGTTGGCGGGGAACAGAGGAAAAGGGAAATAGTAGAGGCTGCTGAAATTCACAAGGTGGGTGACACATGCGTCAGCACTCCGTCCACTGCGTTGTCAAAAAAGAGAACTGGACTATCTGTGTAAGAAGAAACCACGTGAGAACTGGCGGTACCGATAGGTGGCGGAGAATGACTCTTTCGTTTTTTCGTTCTTTTCTTTTTTTGTTTTCTTGTTTTTCTGTTTCTTTTTCTTTTCTTTTGGGGGGATCAACTTTGTCTGTGACGTGGCACCTGCGCGTGCGCAAAGAAATGTATTGCGCCCTTCACGTCGATTAAAAAATCGGTTGAAGTCTAGCGCTTGTCCTGTGACTTTCTAAGTCGTCCGTTGTGCGTGTTCGCTCGCAATTATGGAAGCAGTCAAGCAACACCAACTAGCCCAGCTCAATGCTTTAACGCTTTGGAAAAATACCCCCTGCGGGCATGATGTTCATGAAACGTCAACTGCGGTTGCAGTGCTGGCTATCGAATGTTATAAGCAGTGCATATTAAATGCGAAGCATTTTTTTGCCTACTGTAAGCACTTTTGCGTTTCTATCCATCTATCTATCTGTCTATCTATCTAGCCGCCTACGTCTGGGTGCTCTCGTGATCGCCTCCTTAACTTGGGGTAGACCAAAATTCGTATGGTAGGGTAAGACTTATTGACGAATATGTCTGGCTGGTCATAACATGAATAACGTGAAACTCCTGTCACGTACGACGTCGTCAAACCCTTTCCTGCCGACACGTGTGGCACTTACCCGTATACCACGGGCCGCGGTATGCGGGTACGTGCCGCAGGTGTTTGACAATTTATATCTACTCAGGAACGGCGAAATTAGACATTAGTCATTTAGATGCGAGAGAGTCTAGAAAACTGACGTCGGCAGCGTTTACCCCACGAAAGCAAATATCAGGGTCCCAGCAGGAATCGAACCCAAGCAATCTGCGTGGCAATGAAGTATTCTACCACAGAGCCACCCTAGTGTATCGGAACTTCTTTTCAAAAAGACCCTATGCAGGCGTTAATTTGGTGAAACGTCAATTGTGGTTGCAGTGCTGGCTATCTAATTTTATAAACATTACATATGTACTCCTATGAGGCAGGCGTCATGTCGGGTTAAAGTCAGTTGTATACTTAAGCGCCATCCAGCGTAGTTGGTCCACGAAGCACTATCCAGGGCTACCATCCTCGCAAGCACAAGTGCTACATATCAGCTTACCGCTTCTGCTGTTGGTAATACCCATGTTTCTGTTGGCATCGTTACGTAACTGTAAACAACTGGCTATATGAAACATATGCGACTGTTCAACATATGTCCGTGCGTACAACATTTGCACATATTTAGTGTCATTTCATAACGTTTCCCTCAATTAAAAAATTACACCACAGTCACCTTCCCTCCGCCTGCTTCGCATAACATCGATTCCCATGGTACGTGGGATCTGCGGAATTTTTTTTTTGTATGGCATTCCAATTTGTTGCCGCCCCACCTTTATTTGCCCTGGCAGTGAAACTGCGGTTTTTGTGGGGTGAACCTGTAAGGAAAAGCACATAATCTCTACCCGAACTCAGTCACCTATAGAGATACTTTGATTCCTTCAAGCTGAAGTGAAAATGCACATCTTATCTACATCATACGCTGCTAACACGCATGAACGTAGTAAACCAATGCGAACCGGCTCAGTTTACAAAACAAAGGTTTAGGTGACATGCGGCACATATGCCGGCTGTTTTAAGAAACGTATCGGGAAATCGTAAATTTATGCGAAATGCGCTATTTACGCGCCTCCTTGGGTATTACTTTTCTTGCTGTGACAAATGTTTTCAGATCATTAGATGCATTAATTAGCACGCGTATTGTGCAAATGGTAATAATTATCATATATTTTGGAGGATACACGTGGTCGTATGAACTGAAAGAATTGAAGCCCTTTGTGCGGAGAGCCTTTCGACGCTTTGATATATTATAGAATGGTGCCAGTTAGCAAGTGAAGAATCAGGAAATCTAACCAACTCCAATTGTTTGAACTCTCCAATTAACCCGACCGTCTTATTCCCCTTATTAGTGGCAGGAGCAACGAGTGACACTCACGTTTCCCTTCCAAGAACTTCCGGTCAAACACTCAAGGAGCGTTCACGCTTGCTCTGGAAGGGCGAGAAAGCAGAAAAACTGATAAGAAATTGCTAGCTCCGCCACCAAGAGACTCAAATGATATTGTTCGCAACGTAAAAGTTAACCTTTGAAAAAGCATGCAAAGTTGCACTTGAAAAGGAACTTGCTGCCAAGCAGACCATGGAACTACATTCTCAAGCAGAATGCTCGACCGATGTGAATGCGGCTCGTAGAAAAACACAGGCAGAAACCAGGCGTTCGGCACGTAAAAACGAAAGGGGTCAAACGAATACCACTTGTTATCGCTGTGGAAAACGGCACGACTCAGACAAGTTCTGGTATCGTAACGCGAAGTTCCGCGCATTTGCAAAGACAGGGCATCTGCAAGCGATGTGTCGAGAGAAAAAAAACACCCGGTGGACTACGCTGAAACGACAGACGAGAAATCGGACGATTGCCAGACATATCACGTCGTGATGTGTGCTAGCGATGGAAAAAGAGGCAACAAAGGTTGTTTGCTGATTGAAGGGAATCCTATTTCTATGCTTTTGGATACGGACGCAGCTGTCACATTGATGCCTGAAAGTACGTTCAAGCAATGGTTTTCGCAAATCGCATGAAAACCAACAAAGGTAGTGTTGAAAACCTGTACAGGACAGCCTGTAAAGCAGAGAGGACAGGCGTCCGTAACCGACGAGCATTACGGATACAGATCAAAGCTTCCGCTACATATAGTAGAGGACCAGGGCAAGGCTATGCCTACGCTTCTAGGCCGAGATTGGCTTGAAAAGTTGCAACTAGACTGGAATACTGTCAGTGCTGTCACACAAAACGCGGATGCCAGTACTCTGCGGGAAAATTGTCCAGAAGTTTCCGTACAACACCGTCAGTAGTTCGCAACTTCAAAGCCAAAATAACCATAGACCCAAGTGTTACTCCTGTGTTCTGCAAAGCCAGGTCTATGCCTTTCGCTACTAAAGAGGCCGTCAGTGAAAGTAACTACGAGCAAGCGAGTGGCTCCCATCGTACTGGTTCAAAAGCGTGGTGGCGGATTCAGAATTTGCGGAGACTACGAAGTAATTCAATCAATTAAGTACTGAAAACTGATTGTTACCCACTACCGCTCCCAGAAGATTTATATTCGATGCTAGCTGTCGGTAAAGTATTTCGTGTGCTGGATTTATCCTCGGCGTACCAGCAAGTGCCTCTCAGTGAAGAGTCCAAGCCACTGCTCACGATAAACACGCATCAAGGCCTCTACAAATTCCAAATACTTCCATTTGGAATAGCGAGCGCACCGGCCTAATTCAGGCCATGATGGACAAAGTCCTAGAAGGAATTCCTAACATCGGATGATATATATAACGACGTCATCATCACTGGACGCAGTACAAAAGAAGACAGCTGCACAGAAGAGTTGACTGTTGGGCGAGTTGGTGCTTTGACATAGAAACCATCGTGAGAGCGCAACTAAACACGACACACAAGAAGGAGAAACTGACTCAGTTTCTTCTTCTTGTGTGTCGTGTTTAGTTGCGCTCTCACGATGGTTTCTATGACAGCTGCACAACTGCCACAAAAGTCCTGAAAGCACTCAGCGACCACAACATAACGCTGAAAGAAGAAAAATGCAAGTTTTTTCGTGATTCTGTGGTCTACCTCGGACAGAAGATTTCGGAGGAGGGCATCTATCCCACCGCTGAAAAGATAAAAGGAGCGCGAGATGCGCCAGAGCCAAGCAACCTCACGGAACTCAGGGCCTACATGGGTGTTCTAAACTTCTATGGCAAATTCTTGCGTAGAATGGCAACTGTAGCAGCACACTTTATGAGCTTCTTCAAAAAGACCACAAGTGGAAATAGACAGAACAGTGCAAAAAGGCATTCGAAGAAACTAAGGAAATGATTCTGAACAGCGAAGTATTAGCCTTCTACGACGTCACAAAACCAATCGGACTTAGTTGCGATTCTTCCGCTTACGGCTTGGGAGCGGTAATTTCCATGAAATGCCTGACGGAACAGAACGACCTATCGCATTCACCTCACGCACGTTAACAAGCAGTGAACAGAACTATGCTTAAGGTGCAAAATAGTCTCTGGCACTCATATTTGGTTTGCGACGATTCCATCGTTACTTTTATGGGTGCAAGTTCAGCCTTTAGACTCCGTGCAGACGTAACTCATTAAGGCGCCTCTAGCGGCAACAAGCGCAGATTTGGAAGGATGTTCTCAGCCGCCCGCACAGGGCAGCAATCGCGGAACGACGCCTTTTCCGATGTCAATGCTTTTCGCGCTTTGCCAGTAGTCAGAGCGACGGTACCTCCTCGTTATCAACGCGATCAGCCAGCCGAGAGTGTTGGACGATAAGAATAGCATAGCATATGGCATCGCTCTCCGACATGCGGCGGCCGTGACAGTACAATCGCTGCTGTCGTCTGTTTCAGGCTGCCGCCAAATTTGCTGCCGCGTTAGCCCGAGGGTGATAAGCTTTGATCGTTTAGCGAGCGGAGCGGCCCGCGCTACACGCGTGCAGTTTCGCTCAACGGGCTCGTCACCTCCGTTCTCGTTTTCGCCAAGAATTTGATGTGGTCGCGTTCACCTGAGGGTGCACGAAGTCTCGCGAAAACAAGCGCACGCGCCAACACTACGGTTCTCTCACGGCTGCTAACAATTTACTGTCTTTTGAAGGCAAACGGGAACGAAAATATTTCATGCGAATTACCAAAGCACGGAGCAGTGGCTTGCCGCCACTTGCGTCGTCTGCTCCCATATCCCGCCAAATCTGCTGCTATGGCCGCTTTGGCTCTGGAGGCAACGCGCGACTGTGGCGGCTCCTAACCTGTGCACGGTGCCTATACACCGACCATTTGCCGCTTCTTGGGCTTCTTAGCCGTGGATGCCGCGCAAACAAAAAAAATGACCCCACCTCCCCCGAAGGGAATCGTGAGGAAATGCGAATGCATTTCTTGCGCCGAGAGTACACGGCGTAGTAATTTTAATGGCGTAAATTCGCCTTCACCGACTTCTGCCATCGCCTTGAGAGGCGCCCAGCCAGCGAACGGTCGAGAGTGAGGCGCGAGCGGACGGGAGAGTGGGGCGCAGGGTGGAGAGAGAGCGAACGGCGAGAGAAGGAGCGGCGAAGCACTGCACCTACCCTCTCCTACACTCTCGCACCACATGCTCCGGTTGCTAGGGGCGAGGATAAGCGCGCGCGCCCGCAGCTGTTGCTATAGGAGAGGGAGTGAGAGCGGAGAGATAACACCTGCCGGCGCGCGGACACCGCCGCGGACAACGCCGCCTGACATAGCCCGACTAAGAATTGCATTCGCATTTAAAACGCTCTACAAGAGTTTCCTAGCAGGCCTCCACTGCTGGGATGTATATATTGTATACTGGGGCGTGATAAGCCGCTGCCATCTTTAGCAGCTGCACGACTGCAGAGATGGGCACTGACGTTGACAGCGTATCAGTACGATCTTTGTTACGCAACGGCAAGAAAATGAAAGTCGCTGGCGTGTTATCTAAGCTACCACTGTCTACAGGTTCCGGCAACGACGAGCCGGAGTGTTTGGCTGTTTTCGACGCAAACCCGCTAACAGCAAAAGAAGTTCCTCGAGAAATAAAACGAGACTCTGTTTTAACACGTGTTTTAAGCTACATTCTTTCAGGATGGCCACAGTATTACCTTGGCGAACTGCGACCATTTTTCATACACAGAGATGAACGGTCTGCAGAGCAGGGGTGCTTGACTTGGAGCAATCGAGTGAACGTGCCGGAAACATTGCAAGCACATGTTCTCTCATTGCGCACGAGGCACATCTAGGTATGACCCGTATGAAGATGCTGGCACGGGCGTACGTCTGGTGGTCTTCCCTCGACAAAGACGTAGAAGAAACCGTTCGGAATTGTCAAGTCTGCCAAAGCACTCGTCGACAGGCCCTCAGCAACCCTGGAGGTACCCAAAAAAACGTCTGGGAGAGGATTCATGCCGACTACGCTGTCAAAGACGGTATAAATCTACTCGTTCTTGTAGACGTGTACTCTAAGTGGGTTGCAGTGTTCGTCATGCCATCGACTACAACCGCAGAAACTTGGAAAAACTGGACTCATTATTTGCTGCCTATGGCTACCGCTAAGAACTTGTAACCGCCAATGGTCCACTATTCAGTTCGGATGATTTGCAGAGTTCTTGAGGCGCAGAGGTATCAAGCATACTAGGACACCTCCTTATCATGCCGCTCCTAACAGAGCAGCATGAAGGCTGGTAAGAACGACCAAGGAACCTCTCTTGAAGCAGGTTCTGAACGACGAAAATGCTGGAGTGAAAAGTACAGTACAAGAATCTCTCAACAAATTTCTTTTTCGTATCCGCCTCGTGCGCTGCTGCTTTGAGCTGTGCAGGTGGCGCCACCAACGGCGAACAGTGGCGAAACGCGGCCGACGCGGCAACGCGCGGCTCATAGGCGCCTTGCGCAAAGCGCCCGCTACTAACCGTTTCTTCTTTTTATTCAATTTACATTATGGTTTGATATTTGCACTGCCGAAGCTGCTCCATTAGACAGCCGTGACGTTTGTTACGTCGATTGTTCTATTTTATTTGTTTGAAAATGACAGGCCCGTTTATTATTACTGTGCACGTGCGTGATGCAATACATGCGTTTCTAACGTGCATGCGTTGAAGTTGTTCGCGTGATCTGCTAACACAGACGAAATAAAAAACTGTTGCAACATAAAACAGGCTTCTTGTTTTATTGAACACTCTAAACAGCACAACAATGTACATCGCGGTTGTATGCTTGCTTAGGAAACGCAAAAAAAGACACACGTTTTCAATTGTACAGCACTTAACTATACGGCCAAAAGAAAAAAAAACGGTTAGCTAACTTGACGTTGTAACAGGCGCCACACAGCTGCATAATAATGTGTGAAAGTACTATAGTAAATGACCCACAACCATTCGCACTGTTTTTTTATTATTATTATTATTTCACACACCGTACAAAAAATTGAGGAACTTCGAACTGAATTACAAACACTTATTTCTGAAAATCTAATCACTTTCACCGTCGAAGCCACGATCCTCCATCACATGTGCTTTAAATTACGCAGAAGATTACTCAGGTTTGTATAGGAAATGCGCACGCGCGGCATTACTCAGATTTATATGGGAAATGTGTACGCGTGTAGCTAGATTCTCGTATGCTAGATTCTCTTTTGGTACGTGAAACTCCACATAAAATGCGATTCTAGAAGTAATGTTCGTGGACTAGCGAGCATAAAGAAGGACGACTACTTACAGCCTCACTTACCTTTGTAAAAACTGTATTCCAACTGCAGTTCAATATTAACCGGCGCAACAGAACAACCCACTTGCTACCACACAGTGCTATGAAGCAGACGCGCGAAGCCAGGCGTGGTGTTTCAACCACGGTGGTGGTTTCAACTGTAGCACAATCGAGCGCGTACAGTAACGTCGTAAAGGTTGCCGTCATATCAGCGGTTCTCACGATGTAGCACCTGTTCCCCTTCTCGGGTCATCAAACCGCTGCTACGCCAAAAACTACACTCATAATTGACTGTCAAAGAAAAACGCCGTCTTGTAGGAGGCCATCTTGTACAGCCAACGAACAAAAGTGCACGACTCAAGGATCTGAAGCATTTCCGTTAATGCGATGGCAGCTGAGAGAAGTCAGGGCTGACCGTCTGACGTGTGGACCATTACACAATTTTAACTTCGCAACATCCAAGAAAGACACGACGGAAGCGAAGAGCCGACGATCCCACCCGGTCATGTTCGGTGCGCTGGTGACCGCACAGCGCGCGCTCCCACGGCAACCGAAAGAAATAAAAAAAAGGGGGAGAGGGGAGTTGACTTGTAGGAAACGAAGGCGGTGGAAGCGAGGAGGTCTCTAGTCGTCGGTGTGAAATATTTTCAAGAGATGGCGCTCGTTTGTTTTTGCACAACGGATGCGCAAACTTCATTCAAAATGCAGGGGATCCTATGGCGGTTTGCATGAGGGTGCGACCGCATTTGCCGAGCGATGGCGCCACCATACCGGTGCACGAGGCGGATAGAAGCACCCCACACTCGACGACTTCCCGGACTGTTCTGAGGTTTTTCCTAAGCGTCTGCCCCGAATCACACTGTCTCTTCTTAAACCAAGTTTTGCAGGAGATACGGCGCAGCATCTGAAACAAGACACGGAGCGACGTAATGACCTCAGAGGACCAGCTGAATTTTTCTCCGTGGGAGATGGAGTGTACGTGGAGAACACACGTGGGGAGCATGTATCGTGGCAAGAAGGTACCGTTGTGCAAGTTGTCAGCCCAGTCACGTACATGATTAGGGTTCAAGGGCGACTACAGTTCACTCATGCGGATCACTTGCGACAGCGAAAAACCAGCGTATGGACTGAAGCCACTAGTAATGCGGCATGCGTAACTGGTTCGGATAATGATGCAGGATTCGGTCCAGGAGGATCAGAAGTGTCAAGACGCCTTTTGCAAGATTCGTCTTCTCGAGAGGTCTTTCCTAAAGGCAATATATCAAGCCAACTTTCGCCAAGAAGACAAGATCCAACTCAAGCACCCTCAGCAGAGTTAACAGATTCCAACGACAACCAGACTCCGCAGGTCCTACCACCAGTACCACCGCTAGACCCGCCATCAGTTACAAAAAGGGGCAATGCTGGGCTTAACAAGACCGGGTCTAACTCCACAGAAGCTGAGCAGCTTACTCCTACACACAGCGAATCATCGTCAGTATTACAGCGACGAGGCACCCGTGTGCGAAAGCCTCCCGAGCGGTACACTGCAGAAGATTTCAGTAAGAAGAGCAAGTCGAAATTCAAATCAGTGTTGTTTCACTAAATATGGAAGGGTGTTATATCGGTTATCAAACGAACTATGACGTAAGAGCGTCGTGATAAGCGCTGTAAAAGCAGAGCCTTTGTTGGATAAACATGCATTCGTTCCTGCCTGGTTCCGGCGTCCGTGTTTTTCCTCGGCCACGATAGAACATAAAGGAAATTTCATTGTCACGATTACTCAATCAAAATATTTATATGAGTTCGCTGAAAGAGTTGAAAGCTTTCTGCTGAGCAGCTCGGATCATTGTGGCACCTGGCGGAGCAGACCTACGCCACGTTCATCGTTTCCCATGGCCCCTCGCATCCACTCCGGCAGCCCGGCGAAAATGAACGGTAGCTCAAGGCTTGCACCAGGGAGCAGGAACGCCGACGTGCGAAGTGTAATATCTTCATGACTCGGGAGCCTATATACCAACAGATATGTGTATTGCAACTTGCAATACTTCGGAATGACCCTCAAGGCACGCACGCGGTTTTCTTATAAGCTAACAGAACTAAACAGGGACGTTAGAGAGCCAGCCACTTACACGTGCATCTTATCTTAGGTACCACACGCAAAGCATAGAGTGACGTCAGAGCACAACTAAAACACGTTCCGTTTTAGCTGGAATTACACAACACTCCCCCCTCTTCTCAGCGTTTTTCGTAATGATCAGGCGATCATCTTTAGCTGGTTCCACGTCGAAGTTCCGATTGCAAACGTTGAGGGCGAGACCCCGCCTGCAGACGAAGGGTCCTGTAGGATGACCAGTTCTTTGTTGACATCGTCTGCCTGCTCATCCACTTGCTCGGCGTCAGGCGTCTCTCGTGCACCATCGATGTGTACAGGGGAACCCAAAGACCTGCGAGGCACTACGTCTTGGCTGCATGCTGTAAATTTGTGGTTTCCAGACGGCACCTGCACCAACGGCAGGAAGCACTCCTGGATTGTTCATTGTCTTCTATGATTAACATGCACATACCTCTCTTCGTTCCCTAGCCCTATCACATAAGTGCTTAAACTCACTCGTTTGTTTACCTTGCCACTAAATCACTCTGCTTCCCCGGGGCGTAGTTCTTCCAACGAGGAAGTCTTTCCCTTCCTCGAAGTCTCTCCGAGCTACCCGTCGCCAATTCGCCGACTGCCTTGTTCGCTCCAGTTTTCCTTTCCTTCTTTGCTCTATATCTGGATGGAGAAGGCTCAATATGGTTCTAGGTTTCGACAATAAGAACAGCTGAGCCGGCGTCTCTTCAGTAACACCCGTTGGCGTGTTCCTATAATTGAATAGTAACTGATCAATCCGGTGCTCGAGAGACTTCATCTGGCCATTCCTCTGATCGTTCATGAACTACTTAAGAAAATTTTTTTTCAACGTCTGTACACAACGCTCTGCGCTGCCATTCGATGCCGGGTGATAAGGCTATAGTGCGCCGTATGCCATTCCGTCTCATGCACGTCTCCAAAAGTTCCGAGGTAAATTGCGGACCATTGTCTGTTACCACTTCTTTCAGTGAACCGCGCGCAGCAAATGTTGTGCGCAGTTTCGTTATTGTAGTTCACCCCATCAAAAACAATTCAACCCACTTGGAGTAGCAATCAACAAAGCACTAGAAACCAATGCTGACCTCGATGACCAAAATCTCAGTGCACAGCTCGCACCGGCGCCCAGCCAAACATCATTAGATCACCGGAACTTTTGGCACCGCATTTTGCGTCAACTGACATGTTACACACTCTAACTTTTTGCTCAATATCCTCCGTAAGGCGAGGCCACCACACGTGGCTTCTAGACAGCATTTTCATACCTGCCATTGCAGGATGGACTTTCGTGCAACAGTGATAGCACATTTTCGCGTACAGACAATGACACTATCACCCGGTTTCCCCACGTCACACATTCTCTGACAACAGAAAGCTCGCTGTGACGCACAAAATAGCGCGCCAGTGCGTCTTCAGGCACATTTGACGGCCAACCGCGATGCGTGTCAAACAACGATTTTCATAAGATACTATCTTTCTCATTTCCCCTATGATGTGTTCTGCGGAGAGTGGGAGCTCGTCTAGCATAGAAAAACTTATGAACTCTGACACGTCATCCGAGTTCCGAAGCGTCTGCATGAAAGGGCGTCTGCATTGCCGATATCGAGTGATTTACGATAAACCCATTTGTAGTCATAAGCAGGAATCTACAGGGCCCATCGCTGCACCCGTGCCGCCGACATAGCAGAAATCGGCCTCTCCTGTCCCAAGAATTCCGCCAAGGGTTCATGATTAGAGTATATTCAAAATTTTCGCCCAAAAAAGGTACTTATGAAACTTCTTTAGGCCGTACACGACAGTCAGTGCTTCTTTTTCGATATGAACATACGCCTAGTCTGTTTTAGTGAGAGTTCTAGAGGCCAAAGCGAATGGCGGTTTTTCTCATCGTACCATGTGAAAAACGGACTGGTCCTTAACCATGAGTAGATGCGTCGTGACTGAGCCCTAGCTCCTTTGAACGGTCAAAGTAGGTGAGTACAGAGGTA
>JALIZH010032638.1:0-21779 GCA_030522465.1 Rhipicephalus appendiculatus
TCTGTTGGCAAGTCAGCCGGAAGGAGTGTAAAAGTCGAATTGATTGATCGATTGACTGATTGATTGATCGATTGACTGGTTGATTGAATTTTTGATTATTTCAAAAAAGAAGGGCATCTAGTTACGTTACCATACAGGTGGTATATTCTTCAGTATATCTCGTTTTTCCTCTGCCTTTTTTTTTTCAGGGCTGGGGAACATTTTATTTATCATCACCCTTTATCTGGTGAATGCTTTCGGTTTTGGACATGCAATTATTTTTATGTACCCTTTCCACTCCTTTGCCTTTATTTCTCTCCATTGTAACACTTGTATATTTTGTCTGCAACCATGTATTCGAAAATGCGTTTCACATAGCCGTAAACCTTCAGTTACTTTCTGCGCTGGTGCCCGTGTGTTTTAGTATTCGTCTATGACTGAACAAATGGTTTTGCGCTGCCTTTGAAATTATATATGCCATAAAAGAAAACAGCTTGTGAATTCCTTTCCTTCGTATTCAAACGGCCTAACGTGATGTGCTCGTTTGAATCTTGATAAAATTTTTCTTGGGAGAAGTCCTGTAGTCATCAAACCATTTATGTCATAGAACCGATAACTACGGTTTTCGGCAATGTGTCCTGTTGAGAAGTTGGCGACTGTAAAGCCCGAATATACCAAAGTTCACGAATGTTCCTTACTTTTTATGCATATGGGGGTTAAGCACTTTGTTCTAGAACAACGCCATGCCACATCTCATGCATACAATAGGCTGCGCCTCTGGCTGCACATAAAGTGCCAATTGTGGCTTAGAGAGCTATTCCACAACTTTTCCTTTTCTTTGTCTTTTACGACGGCGTAAATTTTAGGTGCCGCAAAATGATCCCGCAAAGACATTTGGAGCGTGTACAAGAAAGGTCGCCCATATTACAGTACGTTGTCTTTCCATAATTTTTTTTTACCGTCCTGCATGCAATAGGCAGAACGGCATGAACACTGAAGGCGTTTGGAGTATTACAAAGTCTAAAGCGACAATATTATCTTTAGCATTGTAATACATTGAAAAGAAGTTTGTTGGTTGCTGCAAAGAAGACAAAAGGTTTCCATAGCATTGCTGAAAACGCTAAATTGCAAAACGATAAATTGCGACAAGTGTAACCTCAATGTGCCTCTCTGAAACAAGTGGCAAATTCGTGCAGAAAGAAAAAAAAAAGACACCGGTATATCTGTATTCTATCGCATCGTATCATTTTGCTTCACAGGGCAGTGGTCGTAGCAGAAGAAACTTCCAAACTTTGAACTAGTCTTCCTTGAACGCAGGCTTGCGTCTACGCATGCACGTGTGCACACACGCACTCAAACAAACACACACACACACACACGCACACACGCACACACGCACGCACGCACGCACACACACACACACACACACACACACACACACACACACACACACACACACACACACACACACACACACACACACACACACACACACAGATAGACAGACAGACAGACGCACACGCACACACACGAACGCGCACACGTATCCATGCACACACCCGTGCACCTAACGTAGTTTTCCACTGCCTGCGGTATTGGAGGCAGTGTAAAGGCAGTGTAAGATCCACGTCAGGTGTAGAAAGTTATCGAGGTCGGAATGTGGAGGTGCATTAATACATCGACTGAGAAAAAAAAAACGTGGCTTTTGCCTTCAACTCTTCTTAGGCAATTGCATAACGGAACCCGTGTGTTTCTGAGTAACTGCTTGGGAATACCGATGGGCAGTCGCATACCTAATGCAGTATGCGGCACATGAGCATAACGACAAAGGTAAACGGAATATCACCATAATGTCACATTTATTTGCAAAGCTCTTTAAATCTCTGCAACGTACCTCAAGCTTTTGCTTTCGCTTTTGCAAAAGAAGAGCTTCTCCGTTTTATGAAAACTTTCAAGGATAACTGACTCTTGTTTACTAAAAAATTCATGAGAGCAAAACTGAAATGAGAAATGAAACTCCATTTACTCCCTACTCATTCAAGAGCAGTTGCCTTCTCATAATTTGCTTCTTGCGCTTGTTGGAATAAAAGCCTGGAACGATGAACAAAATGCACTTGTAACGTTCAGTTTATAATCACTGTATTATGGGTTGCGATAACATGTAGCCTTCAACCCTGGTCGATTATTTTGTTTTATCAGGAGAGCGTCCAATCTGTCAGCGGTTAATGAGAACCATTTTGTAATATTTCGCTTCAAGAACAACCGCAAAAAGTAAGAAATATCAGATAGCACTGAAACTCTCCCGTTATACATCTCCGTTTTTTTTAAAGCTTTTCAGTTTAGTTGAAATATGAATAGTCTGGTTAAATAGTGTCACATTTTTTTTAAAGGTCCCATGATTTCGCCCCTATCATTTTCTTGAAAACGTTTATTGTAACAATGTCAGCGCTTTTTATGAAACATTTTATGAAACGAGTTTAAACGACTAAAGTAGTGTGTTGTTGGGTGTGCTTATATATATATATATATATATATATATATATATATATATATATATATATATATATATATATATATAGCTGCTAATTCTACCTACTGAACACAGTGCATCATCTATAGTAACGTTTTAATCAAGTAAACCTAAATATAGTGAAACTCTGTACACTGATTAACACAATCAACAAAAGAGGACGACTAACCCAAAAATTGCGTGCATGGAATTCGGCCATAGAAAAAGAAAGGCAACTTTTGTCAATAGCTCGCCCATTGTATTATGCCACTGTTAATATCCCAAACTTTGCGAATTAAACGCGTTTCTTTGTCAATTTCATTTCGCGTGCTCTTTAACATTGAACATCATTAACATGAACGTGTATATTTCTGTGTTCTTGCTTGTTTTTTTCAGCGCAAAAAGAAGAAATGCAAGTACAGAATTCACTATTTACTTTCTCGTAATTTATTTATGCTAGTGATAAACTAATTATTACTCAGTACCTGGGGTATCGACGCTCTGCCACCTTTCCTCATGAGTTTAGAGGGAAAACTTCTTTTTCCATGTTTTTAATTGAGGGCATCGCACCCTTGCGGTACTTTCAAAATGATTACCGCTCGTTAGGCCACCACTATACATATGAATGATCTAAGAGCAAGCACCTTTAGGAGTGCGATATCTTACATGGACCAGGGGTCTAAGGCGGGAGTTGGTTATTTATGAACCAAAGCATTGCCGCTCCTTTCGCCTACTTGCAGGAGCAACGGCCCCGGTCAGCTACCGTGATGTAGAGTCCGGATTTTGCGAAAACGCGATAAGGTCTATTAGGCTCCCACGCACCCTAAATGCAGCCTCGAATGACACATTTCTCAAGTTGTTTACTTCACCTTCGATTTTTGATGCCTCGGTGGCGAGGAGAACTAAATATGCGAAAAGGGGCTGAAAAGCTTGAAGAGCTTCCTGATGCTGTTCGCATTGCCTTCCCAATCGCTAACCTGGTTCCGCTTCTCGGTGGCCACCTTGACCATGCCGCCAGGAAACAAACGTCTGCGCGCCCCGGTAAATTGACCTTTTCAAACTATAGATATAACGCGTCTGCTAGCACGGTTGCGAAGTGGCCACTACGACAAAATTCTTCCATTTTCAAGTTGGGGAGGCATCAACTACGGCTCCGTAAGGCGACAGGCGTTGTTGATGCTGTTGATGATAATGATAATTAATTGCGCCTGTGTGCTTTGTAATTGATGGGCGTTACAACCAACCACTTGTTGCGGAATTCAAATGTTTTTAACTCCTGGCGTGATTCTACGCAGGTAAAAATCGCAATGTAGCATTTGGGAGGCCTTGAGTAATTTAAAATATGTAACGGCAAAAAAAAATATATATATATATATTCTACACAGTAAGCTGCAATTTTTTGTTGGTGTTATACCTCAGAACGAATTTGTAGTAACGTGTCGCCATATCCTAGATATGTCAAACAAAGTGTTTCTTAGGTTTCTTCTTGCCATCCTTTTGTCGTCCACCTTGTGGAGAAGCTGATTACTGCATACAACTAATTGATACAACCTCTCCAGCCTAGTCCGCCTTCACGTCCTTCCAGCTAAAAAAAAAAAAAAAAAAAAAAAAAAAAAAAAAAAAAAAAAAAAAAAAAACTAATACTCGTTGTAATAAAGGGAAGGCTGTTAGCTAAGTAGCCGTGAGCTGAAGAAGCATTTGGAGGCGTGTTGGGGGAAAATGAAGCCCAATTACTTCTTTCCTGGTAATTCATTCCACACCCGAGAGTAAGGCTTAGGTAGCGAAAACGATGAGCGGCTCCTTTTGAAGTTATGTTTCCCGTGAGTATACATAGAAGTGAATGGGATAATTATTTGCACGCTGGCACAGTTCGCAGATATCCGATTAACGTTCGGGTGACTTTTCTTTTTTTCTTTTGCCATATATCACATGGTAGCCGGATGTATTAGCACACAAATAAGGTAGCAAGTATACTTAATGATTCTTGCATATGGGTAACACAAAACGTACAATTACGATGCCACATGCAAGTGAAAATAATGGTGACTGTGCATAAGGAAATAAGGCGCATTCGCACTAGTGGTGCTATGACTGAAAGAAGTGCGGAGCTGGGCGGCCTTCCTCGCTTCTCTTTAGTTTTCTGTTTATTTTTTCCTCTTTCTCTCTTTCCGTTTTCTTTCTGTCTTTTTTTTTTGCTATATCTCTATTTCTTTCTTTCTTTAGCTCTATCCAGTTATTACTTTCATGCTGTTTCTTTCTCTTCATTTCTTTCCTTTCTTTCTCTCTCTACTTCTCGCTTGCGTCTTCTTTCTATCGTTTTTCTTTCTTTGTATTTCACGCTTTCTTTCTCTTTCTACATTTCTTTATCTCTACTTCTCTCTTGCTCATTTTGTCTATGCTATGCATTGCACTCTCCCGTCCTCCTTTCCATCCATCACATTTCTTCTTCTCATCCTCACTTCCACTAGTCACTTCCTTCTTTGTTTGACACCCTCACTTCCTCTCTATCTCTTTCTAGCTCTTTCTGTCTTTCTTGCTTTTTCTTCCTTCTCACGCTCTTTCTCGCTTGCTTCTTCTTTATTCCCCCCCTGCCCCCCATCTCTCTCTATATATATTTCTTTCCCCATCTTTTTTTATTCTTTCGATGTTATGCTTTACTCTCGTCCCTCCTACTTTCCCTTCCCTTCACCATGACATTTCTCCTCCTCAACCTCGCTTCCTTTTTCCACCCTCTTGCTATACTATACTACGCAAGGCGATGTTATGATCTGCCAACGTGCCTGGAAAGCCGAGTGGTTACGGTGCTCGAATTCGGATCGTGAGAACGTGGGTTCGAATTCCGCCTAGTCAAGAAATTTTCTCTTTCTTTTTCTGCCTATCTCTCTTTCTTTATTTCTCTCTTTCTACATACTCGTTTTTTCGTCCATCAGGTTATTGTATCCCGCCCAGACAAAATCATTTTTTTTTTGTTTTTGAATTCGCGAAGATTATAAACATCCAAACAGGGATTTCATACTACTGAATTACACGAAACAACTATCGTGGCAATCTTTGTTCCTAGAACATACCGTTAATAGTCCTCTATTTATGTCTAACCTCCTTGAGTTAAAACTCCATTTATCCGCATAGTCCCTAAACAACATACAGATGCAGTGGCCGAAGCCAAGTTTTTTTGCGCACGTACTGCTTTCCAGTGCCAGTAATTAAAAATCACCGCCCAAGCACTCCGTACAGCGCAGCCTGAAACGCGTGGGCCCAGTGTCTATCACTGGATCAATTATGGCGGTTCATTGAGGTCTTTGTCTATTATTGGTTATGTCTGTAGAAAAATAAAAAGAAGAATAAACTTTATCTGAAAGTGAGAGTCCGTGGTTAATCCTGGGTGGAGCCCTCTTGTAGAGAGAAATTTTAATAGGTTTTTGTCGTCCGTGTATTCCCTTCTCCATATTTAGTGGACCCGTGGTGTGTAGTGGAGCATTCCCCGATATCTGTGGCACGTACGCGCTATGAGCTTTGCGCGCATAAGAAGGACGAAGTTTGGTTTGGCCTAGCCTTATATAGCGTCGCTGTTAAAAGTCAACCCCTGGTATGAATTTACAGTAAGGAAGAGTGGTCAACACTTTCCGATATAGTACGAGGTCCTGTCACGCTTAAGACTAACGTAACATTCTGAACAACGTTTTCTGCAAGCACCAAGGGACGACACAATGTGTGATCAAAAAGTGAGTAAAGAAAACATGGTTGATCACTCCGTCATAGGAATCGGCATAACACGAAAGTCAAACGTGTCCTTACAGAAGTAGTTTATTGTTTACTGTACATTGATATAAAAGAGCTTGCACAGTGTCTTTTGGTGTTTGACATTTATAGCACCGTTTAACGTGGATGCATCCACGTTGACGCTTAGTGGTACATCTGTATCCTGGCGACTAACGTCCATGATCAATGATTAAACAAACCCTTGTGGTCATAGATGCTTGTGGTAGCTGCACGGTGGGAGCGGAATTCGGAGAAAGCGGTAAGACAGCCAGAAGAGCGTCATTGATTGGACGCCAAACTTGGGATAAGGTCGCCTACTCGCGGCATGTTAGAGGTTATTGAACACCACTGCCCTGACCAGAGGGAAACGCAACGCGCGTCGTGTCTTCCCCGTTGGCCGGCTGCGATTTCGGATCGCGGAGTTGCGGCCACGCTAGTACTCTAGCCACACGAAGCAGTCGCGCGTCGCAGAGCTATTTCTGGTGTGGATGGATGCCATGAGCGAGGCCGACGCTGGGGGTAAGCTCGCCACCTGGCACTGTGTTAATGCGTCTACAAAATTGCATTTTTCCTATTCGAAACGTGCCGAGTCGGACGGACGCGCAGAAACGACGCTTTGAAGGAACTAATCGTGGATTTCACGGTCATGATGCATTACTTCACTTTAGCCAGAACACTGTTCGGGACAGTGGTAGATATAAAATGCGCTTTGGTAAAGCCTACAGAGTATGTGACCGTGCCGCCGTGAATAGCGTGCCCGGCATCTCTTGTCGCGGACCAAGGGGTCGTAGGTTCGACGCCCGCGGACGGAACTTTTTTTCTTTGTCTTATGATCACGTGTATTTTTTCGACGTCATTTCCGTGACGGAAATACGTCACTGAAGTCTTAGTGGACCCTGGCATAAAACAATCTTGTGTTAAAACTTCGAAGACGCTTGAGCTGCGAACTGAAAAGTAGAACGCGATTGCGTAATCAGGGCCGTGTGGGCATCGCTTTCTTAATTGCTAGCCTGGCTTCGGTTCTCGATGCATGCCTCAACGGTGGCGTAAGGAAACGCACGACAGTGGGCGTAACATTGGCCGTTTCAAACTATCCGAGAATGCCTACTGTAAGCGCAGTTTTTAAGTGGCCATGGGGCTGCCCATCAGAGTTCCGAAAGGCAACGAAAGCGCTGTTGCGTTTTCTCAAGGACACCGGTCTGATTCGTTGTTTGTGATGTCAAATGTGGAACTGTTACGTCGGCTCATTGACATTTTTTTCCTCCTCTGTAACTTTCCTTCTCTCTCCCCCCCGTGCAGGGTAGCCTACCGGGCTTAGCCCAGGTTAACCTCCCTGCCTTTCTTCTACTCTTATTCTCTCTCTCTCTCTTTTACGTGTCCACTTCGGCATAATTCTTGCTTTTGCGGATCAGCGAAGGACCTCTCTACGCGTCCATAAGGCAACACGCGAACCTACGCAGCTGCTCACTTTGTTGATGTTTCTGCTGAGGACGATGATTAAATATGCCTTAGTGCTTTGTAAGGGGTGGGGCCTTCAATATACCCACTCACTGCGCAATTCACATGTTTTGACGCCTGGCGTGATTCTACTCTTCTACCACGCAATATTACTTGCGTGGACAGATTCCACTACATGATATTCATATAGCGTTTTTTTTTTCTTTTCTGAAGCAATTTCACGCAGCAGCGTAGCTCTGTTTTGGACACCTGCTTGCACAGCAGACGGCCTAGGTTTGATTTTCAGTCGAACTGGAGATTTTCATTACTTATTTTATTTGTATCTTCCTCGATTTTTTCGTCACGGACAAGATGACGATTTTTCGCCCACAACCAACGACATCGAAACCGACACCAACGTCGACACTGGAACTTATGCGAAACGAGCTCTTTAACGCAACCGCGTTGATAAAACAAAACAGCGGTAGATGGTCTGACAAATCTTAGAGCCTCTAAGATTCGGCGGACCATCTACGGCTCACGGGAAGATATCAGTGCTACCGGAGGGATCCTTCTCGTAGCGAGACGTTCTTCTTTAGGATTAGACACGTTATAATTAAATAAGCCTCTCATGGGTATATTGTTGACCGCTTTGATTTCACGTAGGCTGACTCGCCTTTCCGAGCCGCCTTTTCTAGCTCCACGAGCGCACCATCACTCCACAATCTAATTATTCCATTTCTGGTTTTCGTCACTAGAGGCGCCACGACACGTATTGCTCTTCTATGTGCCGAGGAGGTGTTTGTCTCTGCGGGCTGCCCGTTTATTAGATTTAAATTTACATCATGGGAGAACTCCATCATTTTTTTTCTTTTCCTAGAACAATCAGATAAACATAACACTGTTTAAAATATAAAAAAAATCACGCCATATCCACGAAGTGAATGATGATGAGTGGGCGAAGCTCGATCGTTTTCATCCATGGCAGAAAGAGAATATGTGGTCTGGAACGCGCTTATACTTCATGGTCATCAGCGTCATCGTCATCGTTATCACGTGTAGTGGGTACATTCCACTATACTGGAACGCGCTTATACTTCATCGTTATCACGTATAGTGGGTACATTCCACTATACTGCGTCATCGTCATCTTTATCACGTGGAGTGGGTACATTCCACTATACGTGGCTACCTACCTACTACAACAACAACAACAACAACTACTACTACTACTACTACTACTACTACTACTACTACTACAGAGGAGGGACAGACCCACACACCCCAAGGAGCTTCGCCCCTAAAAAGAAAACAGAGAAACAGAAGAACTTAAAAATCAATGCAGTGTATGAGCCTTTCTGTATTCCCAGGCACGCTTCATCGACTTCCGCGTTTACTTTCCCGGTTACATTCCTTTCACGGTAGCGCCTTGCCGTTGACTGTACATTGTCAAATGTAATCACTTTTATTGAACATCGTCGCAACCGGTCCAATTGAAACTTAGAACGTAAAGATTTAGAAGTTAGGTCAGGACTGGGACACGTATGGCGCATATAGTCCTCACGCACGTGCTTCAAGAACGAAATAGGTTTAGGATCCGCAGCGGCAAGATGGCGTAATTTTGTTAGCATCGAAAAACTGAGTTTACTAGACTGGCTGCAAAAGAAAAAATGAAGCGTGAGTTTCATTGGGACATTGAGGCCCGTATTCTGAAACGCTCCTTTCCTCAGTGAGGGGGGCCTTAACTGCTTGAGGACGCCTTATTGCGTATTCTGGAACGCTCCTTACCAAGGTTCCCTCACTGAGGCCTTCCTTGGTGCTCCCTCAAGTTAAGATAGCTCTAGGGCAACCTTCATGCCTCCTTACCTCGCTCCTCGCACTGAAGGGGTGCTTCTCTGCAGTGCCTGTCAGTGACACTGCATCCGATTTGTCATTTTCAATCGACGCCTTGTACTTGTGCACAAGCTCTGTGCAGGCCCGTAGCCAGGGAGGGGGGGCTAGGGGCACGGGCCCCCCCCCCCTCCGAAATTTGTATGGAGAGGAGTGTTTTACCGAGAATAAGTAAGGAAAATAGGTGGTTTTCAGCGTTTTCAACAGGTGCCCCCCCCCCTCCCCCCTCCTCCCCCCCCACGAAAAAAATTGCTGGCCACCGGTCGATGTAAATCCTTTCTATAATATTATGGTATATTCACTCGCGTTCACCGATTCACAGCGTTCATTTCCTTCTTGTATATTTTAACCTTTTTTATTCCCTGCTACTTTTTTCCGTCGTTTTTCCTCCAGACGTAAGTATATTTGTTTAAATGAATTACTTTGTCACCGTAAGTCTGTCTACTCTTCAGCACGCGTCGCCTTTGCGGAGACATGATTAACCCGCGTTATAGGTTGCTCGCTAGCATGTTTCGGCGCGCTGACGATGTACGACAAGAAGTGATTATTAAAAGGAAGTGGGCGACGAACAACGGTTTCTGTCGTTGTCATAACAGTGTATAGGGCAGCCTAGGCAGTTGAGGTGCACATGCTGTGTCAGAAAGAAGCCAGAAGAAAGTATCAGTTCCGACTGTCGCACTCTTTGCGTTCGTAATAAGAGAGCGTACCCTGTATCTGAGATAACTCCAACTTGACTCAAATGTTTCAATAACCTTTGAACAAATGGTTAAAATGGTTCAACAGTAAGAAAGTGCGGACATTAATAAAAAAGAGCGTTGAAAATTCAAAAACATTAATTCAATCGGGACTGGCTTCGTCATAAAGAGGGATAGCGGAAGGAGTAAAAAAAAACAACAGAAAAAAATTGGCAGATCCCAAGTACCATGGGAAATCGATGTTATACGAAGCATGCGGAAACAAGGTGACTGGGTTGTAATTTTCTTATTGAGCGAAGCGTTACGAAATGACGTTAAAGATATGTACCAATGTTTTACGCACAGACATATGTTGAACAGTCGCATATGTTTCATATAAGCTGTTGTTTACAGCTTGCGTAACGATGCCAACAGAAACATGGGTATTACCTACACCAGAAGCGATAATCTGATAGTGCTTGTGCTTGCGAGGATGGTAGCCCTGGACAGTGCTTCGTGGACCAACTACAGTGGATGGCGCTTAAGTATTCAATTGACGTTAACCAACAATGACGCCTGCCTCATAGGAGTACATATGTAATGTTTATAAAATATAGATGGCCAGCACTGGAACCACAATTGACGTTTGACCAACATTACGCCTGCATAGGGTCTTTTTCTAAAGCAGTTCCGAGACCTGGCGTGGCTCTGTGGTAGAATACTTGATTGCCACGCAGATTGCTTGGGTTCGATTCCTACTGGGACCCTGATATTTATTATTTGCATTCTTCGGGTCAACGCTGCCGACGTCAGTTTTTCTTAACGCTCTCGCTTTTAAATTACTAATCTCTGTCCTCGCCGTTCCTGGGTAGACAAATTGTCAAACACCTGTGGCACATACCCGCATACCGCGGCCTGTGGTATACGGGTATGTGCTACACGTGTCTGCAGGAAAGGGTTTGACGACGTATACGAAAAGATTTTCACGTTATTCATGTCATGACCAGCCAGACATATTTGTCAATACATCTTACCCTAGCATACAAATTTTGGTCTACCCCAAGTTAAGGAGGCGATCACGAGGGCACCCAGACGTAGGCAACTAGATAGATAGATAGATAGATACGTAGATAGAAACGCAAAAGTGCTTACAGTACGCAAAGAAATGCTTCGCATTAAAAAAAAAAAACGGGCAAACACGTCAGCCCATCGCTCAAGAATTCATTATCACCAACCTCTACTATACACGCAATCTCTCGTGTAAGTCTATTTTTACCCTTCCGACTTCCTCCTAATCTCTTTCTCATCGTTGAATGTAGCAAAGAACAGTGTTTGGAAATGTATTTCCAGACATTGGTCGATGGTTCACAGGAAATGCGATCGTCCGCAGGAACACCGTTGATCACGACAGGCCACCAAAGTATCGCAAAGCGAGCGATCGCGATGGAAAGAGTGTCCCCCGTTAAGCCACATGACGCCATGCAACCAGCCTTTCATCCGCACCGAATTTGTAGGTTGCTGCCAGTGTTCTGCATCGAAGCCCTCCGTTCGATACTTCTCCTTGCCTATACCTCCAAAAGAATATCAATACCTCCTCTGTCAACAGTTACACAGTTTGCTACACATTCCTGAGGAAAATTATGTCGGCCGTCAACGCGCGCTGCGAGCTTATCGTTCTGCGCCTTCCTACACGCAGCACGTTTCATATTTTGTTTTTCTGAGAGCATTCCTGTCGTGTAGTTCGGTGACGTCATGGAGCGTTCAGAAACATAGTGTGCTTCCTTTGCCGAGGTCAAAGCAGGGCACTTCCTTTGATCGTCAGCCTCTTCACGCAGCGTAAACAAACAACTCGACAGATAGCAAATATATACATTTCTTGCGTGTAGATGATACTACAGCCACCAGTGGGCATTCCTGAGAGTTCTGAAGCTTTTCTGATTCTAGAAGAACTTGTTTTTGGGCGAGTTGGTGACTAAGTTTGCTGAACATTTTGTACGTGGCGCAAAGCTGGAAACATGAAAATGGGGCGGAGGAAAGAAAGAGACAGAGGAGCGCCAAACTACCAACTGTTTATTGCCATCGCGGCTGAAAAAAACAGGTAAACTTCCACGCATGCGCAGTTACGAGGAAAGGTTACTCCAAACATGACATCACGTGAGCAGTTGATTAAAGAAGGACAACTCAGATTGAAAGAGTACAATGGATGTGTCACTGACACAAGCGGACCCGTTTCTTCTAATATGATACGCCTCTAGTAGTTCCCTTGCTTTTTGATCTCTGCTTTTGCCGATAATCCTCAGGAACACTCAGGAAGAGCACTCGAGAGAAAGGGAGCGCGCTAAGCCACAGGTGGTGCCGTACATGCACAAGTTAAGCCATAACCTCAAGAAGGTGGCTGCTAGATTTGAAATTCCTGTTGTGTTTTCCGCCCCGAATAAACTGTCGCACTTGTGCCGACAAATCTCTCGTGCTAAAAAGCAAGGGTGCCAAAAGAGGCACGTGAAGCCCTTCAGGCGTTGTGCCGAAGGCGTTATATACGAAATTCCCCTGAGTTGTGGCAAGACGTACATCGGACAAACGGGACGGTGTATCAACGACCGCCTCAGGGAGCATGCCAACAGCATTGGTAAGAGTGATGGTGCGCACCTTCCTGCGCATGTCAAGTCATGCTCGTGTGTGCCAAGTTTTGCGCAAGCTAGGATTATCGGCAAAAGCAGAGATCAAAAAGCAAGGGAACTACTAGAGGCGTATCATATTAGAAGAAACGGGTCCGCTTGTGTCAGTGACATATCCATTGTACTCTTTCAATCTGAGTTGTCCTTCTTTAATCAACTGCTCACGTGATGTCATGTTTGGAGTAACCTTTCCTCGTAACTGCGCATGCGTGGAAGTTTACCTGTTTTTTCAGCCGCGATGGCAATAAACAGTTGGTAGTTTGGCGCTCCTCTGTCTCTTTCTTTCCTCCGCCCCATTTTCATGTTTCCAGCTTTGCGCCACGTACAAAATGTTCAGCAAACTTTTGTGATTGACTACGCTGAATTCCACGTTGTCGAAAAGCATTATTCTGTTTCCTATCTGTGCATGCCTGCAAGTGTGTCACACTGTGGGACGAAGCCTTCGGCTTCTGGCCGAAATATGCTGGTGAAAGTGAATATACTGGTGAAAGTGAAAGTTTGAAAGCTAGATGTTTAAAAGAAGAACGAGATAGAGCGAGACAGGAAGCGCACACACACAACGTCACAGTCCGTCACTCTTGTGAGGCGTACGACATCGTTATTAGTGTACAGCCTGTCAAGTCGGTTGTCTTCGAAAATACTAACAATGGCTTCGTCGCCCTCATCCGCAATAAAAGAAAATGATAGTATATGTACAGAGACTAATAAAGCGCAGATATAGCCGCAATATTTAACCTCGTCTTCACAGTGGTGATCCCTGTCCTATAGCGAAAAAAAAGATAGTATCTTTTTAATAGGCGCTGCACACTTGACACACATACAATACGTTTCTCCTACTTATAGAATGCTTTTTAGAAAATAACTTTGCGACTCCGCAATGCCCCATTTTACTCACACAAATAAACGCAGCACATTATAACCAGAGTGAGTCAGAAATGCCAGGGTGAACCACAGTGCTGCCCAGGCGTGAAGTGCCCGCTGTCACGTCATCCTTGCAATTGTACTCTCACTAAAACTGAAAGATCTGGACGCATAACTAGCCACTCTTCCAACTTTTCGAGCATAGTGGCTAAGTTCTCAGGCGTATGTTTTGGTGCTCTTTCTTGAGGGGCATCATAACGACTCTGCACTTCCGAGTGATTCCGGATATTGTTTGTTTTATAGGCTTGTTTATTATTTTTGTGTCTTTACATTTGTATTACTCAGTACTTGTTTCCGGTGCAGCTTTTGACCCTTTACTCAGCCCTACTATGAAGACTGTATGGGCGGGACGGTATGGAAGGAAACTGCGCTTCCGCAGTTTCACCATTTCTGCTAGGTCACCGCTGGTCACTCTGCATTTTCATTTTCGAAAGTTGCTTCAGATGAAACCATCGAGCAATCAAAGGGAAAGTAGAACAAAGCGAACAAAGAGTGAGCGAAGTGTCTGCAGCACTTGCCGGAAGTGAAACGGGGCCACGCTCAATAAAGGGACGCGCTGCAGATAGCAAAAACAGCCTTTTCGAGGCTCTTCTGATGCTCTCCTCCGAAAGTTCAACTAGGAATCAGCGTCACCGCAATTTCGCCGTTTATTTGTTTCGTACTCGTCTCTTTTGAAACTCCTGCTTTTGTCAACGCTACAGAGGTGCATTAAAGACGTACTTAGCGCCTACTGCCGCATTTTCGTGTAGTGAACTTCGTCACTTCGTTTTATCTCATGGTTTTCGAGATTCTACCTTTTTTAAAAGATCCTTATCTTTGAATCACTCACACATTAAATGCATTTTGTTTTTCTAGCGTAGAGTCCCGACAATAAACACACGGATAGGCTCGTTTTTTTTTTTTTTTTTTGTTCAATGCTGATTTTAAAAATAAGAAAAGTCAAATCCTCGGTGCAGGCAGCACTGTATAGATTGGATATATGTTGGCTGTTTTCGACATTGGCTTCTTGAGAATACACATTGTTACTTGCACTCACGAAAAAAGCTTAGCTTTGGGATAGAGCTACCGGCATTCTTCTCGCTTAAGCACTTCCTCGCACCACCAAGCTCAGAGTCGCACGTGTAGCGTTGTCGCTAATGAGAAATTGATGCCTGGAATCACCGTGAGTGATTTTAGAAGCCTAACTAGATAGAAAACGCGGCTACAACGCTGTTCATATATACCATATCCAGATTGACTGCACAGTAAGCGTGGTCATATCTTGAGCGCATATGTCAACTAGCCTATTTATTGTACGGGAATATACCGACAACAGAACAGAAAGTTACGCTGGTTGGTCTACAACTGTAGTACTAAATTATCTCATTAATTGTTCGACTTATCTTCCTAGTACTTCACCCCTTCCGCTGAATAACTGTAGAAAGCATCAGTACAAAGGTGCACGCACAAGAAGGCAGTTTCCCCCCAAAATATACTGCGTACATGTTGCGGTAGAGAGTGTCGCGGAGTGCAGTGTCATGTCAGAGCCAATATAATGCTACATTTTCATCAACTAGGCCTACTGCTTGAAAACTTATGCTTCTTATGAAACACGCCTTCTTTGAGAAGACGAGCACCGTTGACCCGTAGAATTTATGTGTAACAGATCAGCAAATATTGCCGTACCAAATTTCTCTTTCAACGCAGACTTCCCTGCATCGCCTCGAACATCCGGGCGAAGACAGAAATATGGAACGACTAACGCATTACAGTAGAGCAAAAACGTCCTGGAGGCCGATGACTGGGGGAGCAACGATGACTCCTTCACAGCACTGGGATGAACTGATTCCACTTACTTCCACTCTTTCGGCATCCCCGCGCTCTCGGTCCTGATTCCACGCTTAGAAGCTATGCTCCAAGTTTCACAAACGAGCTTGGCGATTGCATGCTGCGAGCAGTCGTGCCTGACTCTCTGCTCGGGCAATCAGCGATGAGTAATAGCCGTTGCTCTCGGTCTCCGACTTAAAAGATACGTGCAGTACTGAGTTTTGATTGACGTGAAAGATGGCGAAAAGAAAACTTAGCGTCCGACAATCGATCTTCCACGGAAATACATCTACCAAGAAGAAAGGAAGAAGTACAAAAAAAAAAAGAAAAAGAAACACGAGCACTCAAGGACGTAGTGATATACAGGTATATAGAGGCAGACACAAGCATGGATAGAGAGAAAGAGACACATGAGGGACAGGCACGGAGGTTAACCAGATTTGCAATAGCTGGTTTGCTACCCTACACTACGGGGAAGGGAAAAGAAAGATGGGATGAAGAGCGGGAAAAAAATTAAGCGTAAAATGAGAGAAAAGGAAAAGTGAGGAGTGCAATCATACAGCCTGTCCAGTAGGTCACTGCTACGCAAAGAATTTAATAAAGCCTTAAAAGGGGCACTGTTACACTTTTCCAAGTAATCGTGGAATAGCTTCATTAAAGGAGTTTATTGCCTCCGAATCAACTGCTGCAACCATTTTTAAAATCCATCAAGTGCGAGCGGTGTTACAGGGATTTGCCGCACGCTTTAAGCGCTTTTATTAGAGCGTTTTAGTCTGACGTTTTTACGGCCCGCTCCGCTCCGAGTTTACCCGCTAAGCAGCAGTAGAGCGGCGGACGGCTTTTTCGTTTTAGTTATGCGTTTTCCGTTTCGGAGCGCAACTTTCACAGTTGCAGCGCCCTCTGGCAAATTTCAGCCTCGTTATATGACATGAAAAAAAACCATTTGTCACTTTTACAAAGTAAAACAAGTATGCATAACTCACTTTTTGTTCACGAAGTATTCAGACTTGCTCTTACAATGCGTTACCAGTACATTTCATCGAAAAAAGAAAATAAAGCGTTGACTGGAAGATAGCCACGCGATAATCAGCGAGGTTGCATTCCAGAGCCAGCTCAATCCGTTTGGACGCCAACGCATCAGCGATGTTTTCATCAGCTGTGCCGTCTTCTTTACTTCGTGTCACTTTCCTTCACTCGGCCACTTGAAGTAAGCACAAACGTCCGTCAATGGGAAAGCACTTTCGCGGCTTGCGCTGCGCAGACGAACGTGAAGCCACCGTGCACGTGGGAAGAACGTTGAGCACTGGAGGCAGCCGTCTTGAAATATTTGGGCAGTCGACGCACGCGTGAGGAAGGGCGCATCGACACCCCTCGCTAGCGGGAACGGTAGCCACGCTCCACGCTCCGCTTAGGCTGCCTGTAAGCGGAGCGTGGGCCTGCCCGCTAGCCCGCTTACGGCTAAGCGGAGAGCGCATGCGCACTCGTGCCCCCGCTCCGCTTAGCTGCTGAGCGGAGCGTAAAACCGCCAAACTAAAACGCTCTATTATCCTTTCATATCAGCGAGCGCGCTAAAAGCTTCGCAGAGAGGGGATGAAAAGGGGGGCAAGGAGCTACGACCGTTCGTCCGCGCGCATCGTGCCATTGAGCCCTTTCTGTTCTTCTTTCTTTTGTTTTTTCTTCGAACATGCGCATTACTTATATATATATATACCGGGTGTCCCAGCTATCTTTAGCCAAGGGTTAAAAAATACTATATTTGAGGCAGGCGAGTGAAATCAGTTGAATATTGCTTACAGCCATCTTGCGCACTTCAGGCAATTTTTTTCTTTTGTAATGAACTAATTTGTTAATTATGATTAATTTACTAACTTGATAAATATTGACTTTACGCAAGAAACGAGAGATGCAAAGTACGAGAGCGTCTTCAGAAACCCCCATTGCATTATTTGCGATAAAGAAAGTTTCACGCGTACCATTTTTTCCGTGCTGTAAAGAAAGCCCGCGAAATACAAAAAAAATACCACGTGACTAGCGCATTCGCGCGCCGCGACCGTGCTGCTCTCAGCCGTGGTTTGAGCGAACAAAATCAGCCGCTGAATATGGGAGAACTTCATTACTTCGCAATTACTTCGCGCGACTCGCCGCCCGTTTTCTGTGAATCAGGCTCTGTTTCCGTCTGAAGTTTGCACCAAACATCCGTACTTTGGCTAGATTTGCTAGCGATAATAATTACCCATCTAGCCGTGCATAAAGCGCGCTGCTACTCCCTTCTGGTGGTGAAAAATGAAACATGAAGAAGAAGGTTATTCCGTGTTGTTATAAAAACCAAGACACGTATGTAAGGCACGCCGTAGGGGCGACTACGAATTAGTTTTGATGGATGTGCTTGTTCACATGCCTCGAAATCTCGGTACATAAGAATTCGATCATTCCTCCCTAATTGAAGTGAGGCCTACGCAGTTAAGGTCTGATACCGTGACCTGGAGCTGAGCGAACGACACCATATTATTTGATCTACCACGGCGAGTTCTTCGCTGTTTCTATAATGAGGTCGTGCGAATGCATACTACTTGTAGTCATATTTGTAGCGCAATAAACCCAGACGAAGACAAAAAATACAGAACAAATACACAGGACGGGCGCTAGACATCAACTGATTTATTACTGAAAAACAACATGGAAAAGCCAAAATCCGTCGGACATGAGCGCATGCGCACCATCACACTTCGAGATTCTTTCTTATATCCCCACGTGTTACCACCTTACATGCGCAAGATTTGATTTCAGGTACTGAAGCTCTTTGTGGGACAAAGCGACGGACGCAACACTGACACATTTACTTTCATTCTCGCTTATAGCAAACGACTCTATGACTACTACTGGATCATACTACTGGATCATACTACTGGATTTTTAAGAAAGGGAAGATAGACAACCACCCGTTCGTAGCACGAAGCCACAAGGAAATCCATACGGATTTCTCAGAAAGAAAAGCTTCTTAGTTGCCGAAAAATTCGTCCTGGTCCGGGGTTCGAACCCGGGACCAACGCCTTTCTGGGGCGGTCGCTCTACCAATTCAGCTAACCAGGAAGCTAGCAATTGGCAGCGCGAGGGCGAATTCATCGACAACTCGAAGCACATGGACACAAGTATTGCAAATGAGTTTTTCTTAACCCTTCTGCCACCTTGCGGGATTACGCAGAACTCATTTGCAATACTGGATCTTTATTTCTCAAGCCCTTCGTGTCGTGCTGTTTTCCAGTGCTCTACCCACGGACTCGTTTTTTACGTGTGCGTCTAAGGCGACGCGCTGTCGCGGGCTCATAATATACGCTGCCTGCGTTCAGAGCTGTACGGCTTTCATCCGACACGGGAGAACAGTTTTTTTACGGTCTTTTTTCCACCGACGTTTCTCGGTAAGCCACTAATTTCTCGCCGAGAACCGCTTCAAATATGGACCATTAAGCCGCACTGGAAAAGTTATTTCTTTTTAGGGGCGAAGCTCCTAAGGGTGTGGGTCTGTCCCTCCTCTGTAGTTGTTGTAGTAGGTAGGTAGATAGCCACGTATAGTGGAAAGTACCCACTCCACGTGATAAAGATGACGATGACGCAGTATAGTGGAATGTACCCACTACACGTGATAACGATGACGATGACATCATTCACTTCGCGGATATGCCGTGATTTTAGGGGCGAAGCTCCCTTAGGGTGTGGGTCTGTCCCTCCTCTGTAGTAGTAGTAGTAGTAGTAGTAGTAGTAGTAGTAGTAGTAGTAGTAGTAGTAGTAGTAGGTAGGTAGATAGGCAGCCACGTGTAGTGGAATGTACCCACTCCACGTGATAAAGATGACGATGACGCAGTATAGCGGAAGGTACCCACTACACGGGATAACGATGAAGTATAAGCGCGTTCCAGTATAGTGGAATGTACCCACTACACGTGATAAAGATGACGATGAGGCAGTATAGTGAAATGTACCCACTACACGTGATAACAATGACGATGACGCTGATGACCATGAAGTATAAGCGCGTTCCAGACCACACATTCCCTTTCTGCCATGGATGAAAACGATCGAGCTTCGCCCACTCATCATCATTTACTTCGTGGATATGGCGTGATTTTTTATTTCGGCTCACCAGAAAGAACTACGAGAAAGCAATTTTCCTTTCGTAAGTTAGCTTGTGTTCTTTCTACATTCTCTCCCTCTGTATCCAGCGTGCGGTTCCTCGCCCGATGAAGGGGCAATGTGTACGAACTTGCTACTGCTCAGTACTATTTTTCTGTCGCTTCATTCCTTGATGCCCTTTTCATGACGCAGGGAAGAAAACCGGACGCCCGTATGGTTAGCCTCCCTGCCTTCCCTTCCTCCTTTTCTTCAACACGAGGTTTCAGTAAGCATTGTTTGGAGTGCCTTGAAAGGAAGGTGCACTATTTCGCGAGGAAACATTACTCCACTTCTACGATCATTTCATACACCCAGAGTTTGGCGTAAGCAATAATTCTAGACAATTACGCATTGTAGTAGTATTGAAACAAGTGCAAACGGAGGACACAGCATCCCGTGTTTCTGTAGCACTATAGTGGCACAAGATAGATATTCACAGCACCTATCTCTTTAACTGTACATTTTTCCGAATTCCTAATGCTTATATACTTGCTATACAAAAAATGCTTATAAATTTTAGAATGACTGAAAACTGAGCTAGTCTAACAGGGATCCGTGATGAAAGAATGCAGGCTGTGCTAACGCAGATGCCAGATAACATAACCAGACGACACTAACAGCGCTTGGGGGGTATGGTTGCATTCTCTTGCGTCCGTGTTCGCACGCCCTGCTTTCGATATCGCATTCCTCAATGTCTGCGTGGAAACCAATTTCCGACAATTGAATAGAACTGGGGTTGATGGCGGCACTCTTCTTTTCCCCTGCAATATACACGGCATACGTTGTACGATTCCATCAGGATCAGGAATTGCTTCCGGCTCGACATTCCGGACATACATTGAGGGCTGAACGGAATCATGCAGGCCAGGAGTCTGAAACTCCCCTCAGCGGGCGGGCCGCCGTCACAAAATTTAGTCCCGCAAGTGCCGGGGCAGCGATGACGGTTGAAGCGAAGCGGAAAAAGGGAAGGGGGGGGGGGGGGAGGGGGGGCTAAACAAAATTTCTCCTAACGCTGCCATTTGAAAAGATTTTTCCAAAATATCTCAGATATAGACTGCGTATTAGAATTGGAGATACCCACGCATACTTATCTCCAGAATGATTCAAATCTAGACGCTGATTCTGAAATATAGAGATTTTGGTACAAAGTTATGTTTCAACAGATGGTCACCGCATATGGCGCCTAGCAAAAAAAAAAAAAAAAAAGAAATTGGGGGACCCTTAATCTTCGCCTTTAAGAGTTGAACGCGATAGCGACATCCTGTCCCGAGTGCCTACTTCAACCACTTCGTGCATACTTGCTATGCACCCACTACGTGGTGTTAAGGGAATACGCGCAGTAAGGTGTGTGCCGTTTGTAATGGGTGGCCGGCTGTAAACTATGAAATCGTTGTGATAGTCACATAGTGTGACGCCCGATGGCAATGTAAGCTTGTACAGCGCAATATTCCTGGTATATTACATGTTATATTACGACGCCTATATAAAGGACGCTTGCGTTTGCGATGCATGAAAGTTATTTTCACTGCATTTCCAAGCAGAGGAAGTTATTTTTTCACTGTATTCCCAAGCAGAGTCGTGGCTCTGTGGTAGAACACCAGCTTACCACGCAGACGGCCCGGGTTCGATCCTCACTCGGACCAGGAATTTTTTATTATTTATTTTATTTGCATCTTTCTCGATTTTTCGGTCCCGGACAAGATGATGATTTTTCGCTCACAACCAACGACGCCGACACCGACGCCGACACCGACGCCGACGCCGACGCCGGAATTTCTGCGAAACGAGCTCTTTAACGCTATCGCCTTAAAATGTGCTTGAGATCAGCCCCGTCTCTGTAGCTCACCCAAACAAAGCGCTACTAACCGCAATAGGCGAATAAATAATGCGAGTGTATACCATTTAACAAAGTCACAAACAATTTATTCCTTCTGAAGCAGCGGGTCACTAGCGAAACCTCCA
>JALIZH010032641.1:0-21612 GCA_030522465.1 Rhipicephalus appendiculatus
GAACGCCAGCTTTTCTTATGCCGTACAAACAAAGCTTTATCGGTTCGTTAAGCCGTAAGCTCAATAAGCGTGACGACAATGCAATATCATAGTAAATAACACGGCTTTACATTCTTTTCTTAACCTTTTGTGCGGCAGTGGGACACATACGTCCCACTTTTCCTTCTACAGAAAAAATTTTCTCCCACATCACCCGTTGCAATTAGCACAACATTAAGTCACTTATATCTTACCTAAGTCTTCGTAATTTCGAAAAAAATTCTTTACCACGCTTTCGAAGGGCGGATGTAATGTTACAATAGCGTTGAATTTAGTTCGATTTTTTTTTATCGCTTCTGAATTTTCCTCTTCTTGAGATACATAGAACCTACCAATCTAAATGCCGGATAATTTCCTCTTTTTCTGGTTTTTGAGAGAGGCGATCTTAGCTTCCAGTCATCACGTGTTTTTGTAAATTTGCGAAATAACTTGACCGATAAATGGATCTGATCAATCCCCTGCAAAATTATGCCGCTAATCCCGTAGCGCAATTGCGGATATTAATGCGTGGAAATATTTTTCTTGACATCATACACCTCTTGAAATGTAGGCACATGTTCAGGGATAACATATGTAGTCGACAATTTCGACAGCAAAAAGCAAGGACACCCAAATGGAAAAAAAAAAATGGTTGATGCATGCGGTGAAGTAAGCTTTACAGGAACATACCACAGCGCTTTGAAGGCTCAAGAGACGCCACTGCAGGCGGCCTTCTCCTGCTGAAATGAGGTCCGCACAACTTTTCTCTTCACAACTTTAGAAGTGATACTCTGTGCCACTTGCTTCGGCCGTTTCATCATATAATTCTCGTCGATGCAATCGCGAGATGGTGCCTTCATGAGGCAGTGGGACAGTGTTTTTCCACTTTTTGAAAAACGCTCTCATGAGTCTGTGGGACATATATGTCCCACTTTTTTTCAGTAAACTACTGGCTCGATTTTGGTGAAATTTGTTTCATACCATTTCTTTCTAGTTTATATCAATAAAGCACAGCCGGTTTTTATATCACCATGTCAAAAATATAGCATGACCTACAAAGGGTTAAATTGAATGCGCCTCCCAATCGCGACAAGGAAGAATATTTTATTAAATGCAGAGCTGGTGCTTAGGGCGCAGGCGATCAGAAAATGGTATATTCTTATCTTTTCCTTTAATTTGATAAAATGATATAATAAAAAGAATATTTAAATAATCATTCTGAGTTCTCTGAGCAGAGGCATAATTTCGTTTCGCCGGGGTCAAGCAGTGGTTATGACTCAAACGTAAACATTCGGCAGAAGTCTGCCTTGTTGGGAAATAGATTATAGAGAAAAGGCAAAAACGCCAACCAAGACTTTTATTTTAAGAACCCGACGTTTCGAAGCCTGACTGGCTTCTTCTTCAGGGGTGAGAAGGCCCGAGACCCACGGCCCAAGAAAGAAACCTTCGCCGGCGGCTCCTCCTCGAGTCGTGGCATATACAGCAAACAGCCGAAAACATCAATCGCACCACGGGAACACTGCCCTCTCTCTACTGCCAGGGCTTGCGCAAAGTTTCGGCAAGAAGAAGGCGTATATAAGCGCCGTGGGTCTCAGGGCCTTCTCACCCCTGAAGAAGAAGCCGGTCGGGCTTCGAAACGTCGGATTCTTCAAATAAAACTCTTGGTTGGCGTTTTTGCCTTTTATCTATAGTGGTTATGACGCACGGCTGCGTGTGTGATCCCGGCCGCGGCGGCCGCATTTCGATGCTGGAAGTCCGTATGCTGTGCGATGTTAGTCCACGTTAAAGAACACAAGATGGTCAAAATTGCCAGAGCCCTCCACAACGGCATCTCTCATATTCATACCTTGCTTTTAAAATGTATTGAGCATCAGTGCTTTCTTCGGCCGTTAGCGATGCACCAACATGACTGTCTCACTGATGTAATGAATTCAGCAGACAGTTGTCTTAAGAAACGCTAGGAGTATTATTTTGTTACTTTTAAATATAGTGTAGTAATTATGACATAAATGGAAATTAATGAAAGTTGGAGAAGATACACTATTACCATCGGGGGGTCTGCCAAAGCCACAACTTTCGAATTACGCTTCCGATGCTCTACCATTTGAGCTACGACGGAGGCCATACCGTCGTCCACTTTATTGGACATTCATTTGTGCGTAATCTGGTAGTGTTAGCCAGCTTAACTAATAACTAAGATGACGAGTGTGGAACACTGTTTTTGCCCGAGGGCGTCACATAGTGTGTCATCGCTTTTACGACCTTTCAGTAGGCTAATAAACCCTCGCATTGTACATAAAGGCATCAAGTCTACTGGGGCGAGACCCCCATTGTGAAAGAACGAAAGAAGGTGCATTGCTCCCCTTTCTTCTTTCTGACTACCGTAATATATGTTGTGTAGTTTTGCCTAATTGTCTAGCTTTATGGGAAACATTGGAAGGAACACAGCGCAAGAGAAAACGGGGACAAGGAAGGGTGACGCACGAAGAACTCTGACTGTCAACACTTCATTCATGGACGAAAAGGGTGAACTTCTATACATATGCCACTGATATATGCTACAACCAGGGGAAAAAAATCGAGCGCTGTGTGTGTGTCACCCTTCCTTGTCCCTGTCTTCTTTTGCGCTGTGTTCCCCTTAATGTTTCACCAACACGCCCAAGCTTCGACACTAAGCCTTTATGAGAGGCTCATGTTTTATAGCTGTTTTCAGAGAGGCCTGCGCTATGTTTTTGTGACTCTGTATAACTCATTAATTGCAGATGTCAAATGTCCTCAAGAAACCGACCCTTATATTTTCCCGAGTAGTACTAGAGTAAAAAATCAGTGGGCGTTAATGAACACCAGATGGTCGAAATTTCCCGAGCTCTCCACTAAAGCGTCTCTCATAATCATATCGTGATTTTGTGACGCAGAACCCCCAAACATTGTTAATACTGTCAAATTAGGCCACCAAGCCTGACCTGGTACATTTTGAGTCCCGCCAGATCTTGGGAATTTGGGCTATTTTATATGACTTATGGCTCCAGGGTTGCCATTGGCGGCTACTTTTGCGCGAAATTGGCTACTTTAGGACCCTGTCTGGCTACGAAAATTTGAGGCTGGCGCCATGGCTATTTTTGGCTACATTGAACTTCTGCTTAGCCGCATTAAGTAGCCAATGTTCTTATCGTTTGCGTTTGGAGGGAGGTAAGAGAACAGGAAAGCCTAAAGATCTGCCACTGTTTTCAACCTTTTTTGTCGCGTAAGCTAATGCGCGCACATGTCTTGGTCCTAGCAACAGACTCATCCACCGCCCCCCCCTCCCCGCAAAACAAATATCAGCACCAAAATGGAACTGGTCATTTATTATGGTAAATCTAGCAATCAATTTAGGTCTGCAGCTTCCAGAAAAAACTGCTTAAACGTTTAACGTTTCCACTGACTTGTTGGTGGGAATGCTCCAAAATGACCCTCTCTCTGGGAATAACTATCCTGCATAAATATATTCAGACGCACTGTACTTATACTAATACCATATAGTTGCGGCGCCACCGCGTGCAAAATATGATCTGTAGAACTAAATGTAAAAAAAATGCAAGGTTATTCGTCTTCCGAAACACTAACATTCTGCCTGTTTACCTCTTGAACAGCGTTGGATATTACAACCCGTGACTTGCTATGAATATTTGTATGCTCATATACATCATGTAATATTAACAGGAAGAATGTAAAATTCTCTACAGCCGCACTGCTAACATAAGAGCCACAAAATGCCTCCTTTCCACTCTCTCTCTCTCGCAGCGCATCGAAATTTTCACCGCTTGAGCTTACTTCATAGAATATGCCATCGAAGCGTGCTCCACGACCCACTTATTTTATCACTGCACTATGGGTCATCGCTTTGCTTATCGCTATGAGGTCATTCTACTTTGTAAATCCCGATGCTTACTAGTCTGGTCATTGTTCTTTTTTTACTCTCTATATTCTGTTCATTTTTTTTCGTTGCGTGTTATGCACTCTATGCAATGCTCTTGACCTTGCGGTAAATAAATCAATAAATAATTCCCTTTTTGCAACTCACCTGTGCCTTGAAGAGCAAGATAGAAAGGAACATGATCCTATTTCTATGTTTTTGCATACTCAAGACCACATTCATTTTAAGAAAAATCGAGTCATAATAGCATTTCTTTTTTTTCTATTTGGCTACGAACTTGGCGATAAAGTTAAATGGCGTGGCTGCTTTGGCTACTTTTTAGCTTGAATTCTGTCTCCTTTTCAAATCTACCCCACGGCAGCCCTGTACGGCTCAGTGATAGCGAAGCGAGTTCCCACTTTCGTTTCATTAAAATAGATAGAGAATCCCCTGTTACACGTCTGCCTTATTATTGATGTTCTATTCACCAAAGCCGCATTTTATGAAACTATTGCATTCCATGTTAACTACATGATTGTGACTGGGGTGTTTGGTTTACCTTATGCGTAGAATTATCGAAAGGTCGTCATAGAAGACAACTTTATGCGGCACCCCAAGCTTTACTTACGCACAGACACTGGGTTGTCGCACCGGCGCATGCCTCATACTCTGTAACAGGGGTCTCAAACACGCGGCCCGCGGACACCTCGCTAGCGGCCCGCCGCGCACGTGATGGGCTTCGTCCCATATTTTATTCACAATAAGGTTGTTCATGAGCCACATAGACGTCATTCGTCAATCCCTGTTTTTCTTGGGGCCCCCCCATGCGGTCACCATGTTATAAGGCATAACTGTGGAACAAAAACACCTACACTTAGGACGCGGCGTCCAGATTGCAGTCATTCTGGAGATCAGTATCGGTATGTTTCTTGAAACCTTGCATCAATTAAATCCCCTTCAGAATTCACCCATATAATGCATATGGGAAATGCTTGCTTTCAAACGGCAACGTTAGCTCACACTTTGTTGAAATTCCGCCTACCCTCACTCCCCCCGGCCGGCTAGCTGTGGTGAGTTTGGTACCCCCTGCTCTATAACAACTGTTTGGGCTTGCATCAGTACCACTATTTCTCGAAAATAGCGGACGTAACGAAGTCTCACAGAAATATACTTTACGTTTATATAGAGGAGATACGAGTGCGATTCACTGGTGTGTTGGTTTTCGGTGGACGAACCATCTTCTAATACAGGAGCAACGCGTTTACGTGAACCCAGTGCACTCAAAGAACCCAAGGTCTGATTACTCAATTGCAAAGGTCTCAATTGAGTAGCTTTTTCTTCAAACAGATCTGGCGGCATTTTCCCACTGATATGATGGAGTGGCTAATATTTATGTATTTCCCTCCAGTTGGTGATTGCAGCGCTATGCCCTAAGCTATAGCATTACATTGACGAACGTCACATGCAACGCGTCAGATTCTAGCAGTAACTCCCTATTAATTATTGATAGTATTATTGGGTTCTTCACTTGCACGTTGACAGAGTAGCTGCTCATTAAGCTATCTTTTGCCGCCTCTTTAAGCTATCTTTCGTCGTCTTTTCGATTGCACGGGGAATTCCACGCCAAATATCCCCTACTCTGCAAAAGTTGTGACAGTATGCTAATTATGCATACATAAACAAATCCTCTTAGTGCGATATAGTAGCACTGCCGAGTGCTAAAGAGGCACGGATCTTGACGTTTAGTGCATTCGTCATATGGTTTGAGGCCTCAATATAAGCATGCTCAGCAGGAATTTCTTCAACTTGCGCAGACATGCAGGTAATTAGCGCCTTCCGTGTAATCCACGCGAACTTCCAATACATTATGCGTTAACAAGCAGAGTGCACGAACGAAACGAAAGCCAAGAATTTGACAATACCCTAGCTTTGTTTATCGAAACGTATTCGAAGCAGGGTTTATTATATTTTCCCGCAGCGGAACGGAGATATTTTCACAACTTTACGATTCAAGGAAGAAGCTCGGTAATTGAATACAATGCCTACTACAGGCTAGAATAGATCATGCGACAATCAATGGAGTCAGCCGCTAACGACGTTTATGCGAGCCGTCGCAATTTGCGCTGGACGGTATTTTTCTAGGCATCGTAGCGAAGCACATAGCAAAGATTTGCACGCTCAATGAATGGCAGTCACAGCCATATACATTTCCGCAAGTAGCCTCATAGGTCAGCGTGGAGCAAAATTTGTTCGTAACCTTTCTTGAACCAGAGACAGAAGCCAGTAAAAACTGTTAACAACCATTATTGTTTGAGTTTGCTGAAGAACCGAAATAGATATTTATTGTGCGTGGGAGGAAACTAGAGCCAGAAAAAACAAATATTTGTTTGTTCAGGCAGCATTTTCATAAGTTTTTATTTGCAGCATAGTCTGACCATCTCAATTCTTGTTTTTGCAGCATTTTTCCTAACCATATTTGGAAATGTATGGCGCTCCCTCGCCCTCCTCTAAGCTAGTGCAAGTATAAGGATAGTTAGATTTAGTTAAGTTGTAACAGAGCCCATTAAGCTTTGATAAATAAGATTTTAAGTAAGAGTCTCTGATATTGTGAATGCTTGTAAGGTTTACTACAACTGAAGACCGTCCGCCGCGGTGGGTCATTGGTTACGGTGCTCGGCTGTTGACCCGAAGGTCACGGGTTCGATGCCGGCTGTTACGTGTTTTTGCTGTATTCAAGCGTCGCCAGCGCGAAGTCGGCGACGGGAATGACAGCGGGTTCGTCCGTTCCGTACGCAAGTAGAAACAGTGAAGAGATCGGAGACGTGTTTGGACAAAACAACAGCTTTAATTTAGCTATTGCGCCACGAGCACACTAAATACAACACTTCAGAAAAAAAAACTAACAATATGCAAAGAGAATCAACAATGGGCTTACAAAAATTACACAATATCAATTAACGCTAAAACAAACAATGGAATGAAATAAACAATAAATGCAGGAAAGTTCGATGATATAAACAGGTGCATACGTGTGATGACCGGCAGCGTTGCGTCCACGACGATCGGATGCGAGAAGTCCCGAAGATATCTGGCACGACTCCAATGTCGGTGGGTCTGAGTTGCAACGCCGATGTTTCCGGGAGTTAGTGCTTGAAGGAGATCTCAGGCAGGTTGAGCTAACCTGAGATTGAAGTCCCGATGCCTACGTTGCAGACGTGTCTCAACTAGGCGAACGGCTCAGTTTAGGTGCCCAGCCGATACAAAGCGCACGCTAAAAACTTCTAGGAGAGATACTCGGTGATCTACTTCTACTCCATGCTTGTCAAGCAGCCAGACTGATTAGCAGGGCGATATCCTGCGCTTGAATCCCCTTCGTGTCCCCTCACTCTCTTCCTGGGGGAAAAAGGGACCATCAACATGGGTCCAATCATGCGCATTCCATTGTCGCAAACTCCGCCCTCAAAATATTTACGACGCCCCTTTTTAATTAGGGGAGGGTTCTCTATTAATCAAACGAGACAACCTGTTTGCGGTGACTGCGTAGGCGGCTCGTGCACGTGCAGCTCTTTCCGTGGGAACGCATCTTGCCTCCATTCTCATGCCGAGCGTTTGCAGCCAAAACCGTCGCCTCGGTATTGAACAAAGAGACAACTTCGGCAGCGACACTCCCTTCCGCTGCTTTTCGCGGCTCTACGAAACAACTTTTCACGCCCAAGCCGGCGCGCCGGTCAGCGGGGTGGGTGCGGCGCGCGTAATCGGCGTGACGAGGGGTCGAAAACGTGGCATTCCGTGACACCGGCCGCAGCGGTTGCATTTTTGTGGAAACGAAATGGTATCCGCTTACTGTGCGATGTCAGTGCACGTTAAAGAACACCAGATGGTCGAAATTTGCGGAGCCCTCCACTGCGTCATGTCCCATGATCATAACGTGGTTTTGGCTCTTAAAACTCCAGTTGTTATTATTACAAATAGACACAATTAAGGCATCTGCAAATCGGTTCTGTGGAATCCCGCAAGCTGGCGGAGGGATTGAGAAAGTGAAATCGACAACCACCGGTTCGTAGCACGTAACCACACTGCGTGGCTTTTGTGCGACAAATTTCCCTTTATAAAATAAAGGCCTGTTAAGTAAAACCTCCTCATTAAAATCGATGATGTTATCTTAATTATTATAATCGTCATAGTTATCATTTCAAAGCATTTCGCGCAAAAAGGCATCTTCACAAATAAAGCAACGAGCACAGAGCACGGGAGCGCACCGCCATTATCGTTATGCTTAATTTGTATGCTTGTCAAAGGTAATCCCTTCAACGCGTGCTAACACGTTTCCAGCAGAAGCTGCAAACAGATTACCGTCCAGTTTTTTCTTGCTCTGCTTAGCAGCTATGAGCATTAACTCACTTTTTTTTTTCAAAAAGCGCTAGTTCACACAGAGCTTTGTGACAAAGAACCTTTCACGGCGCATTATTTCATATGGAGACAGAGTACTGGGCAGCCTACATTCTCCTGCATTTGATAGAATGTCATCGCTCTTCTTCTGTTTTACGAAACGAGCAATTATATTCTGAGTGCTTCGTTTCTTTGAGCCCACCAAGCGACATGTGCCAATGTCAATTGTTTCAGCGGGCTCGCTCCCTTTTACCCATCTCCCGAATAGCCGTCAAAAGAACGATGTCCCGCGGGGTACCCTTTATTGACGGTTATTCTTTCTGAAGCATCATGTAAATATTTTCATTCTGAGTGATAAGTTCTTGCTTTAGTGGATTTTACAATTTATCTCTTCATTTTGTTTTTCGATTTCGTTTGCTGTGCCTTCGAAGGCTTGGTAAATGTGGCAAAAAGCAATACCTGGGACCTTTCAAGAAGTATTTTTATGCCGCAGCTCTTAGGCACTCGTTCCTGCGTTGAGCGACGTCGATGTTGTCGGCGTAACCGATATAGTGAACAAGGACGAAAGCGAGGCTGCCCCAATGAGTTTTCTACCATGAGAGCTAATAAGCCGTTATGTTAGCCTGTGCAATGGATCGTGCCTGCTCGCGCACGGGCACGAGCAAGTGGGTTGAATAGACCTCTACCGGGGTACGTCACAGCGTGACGTCACCGGCGCACGTGCAAGGCGGTGGTTGGCAAAACACCCCGCTGATGGCTCAGTGTGGTGCAGTCGCGCGGTGCTTGGGGCACGCTTTTCTTTTTGCTTTAAGCTTCAACTTCATCTTATTGCGGCAAGGTTATCTGTGGTATGTGTCAGAGAACATCTAGATGTGTGGTAAACTGCATGACGGAAAACTTGCCACGCTGGCTAGCTGTTTATCATCAAGGAGTGAACACACATGGCGGCCTGTGTGAGGAACAGTGGCATCGTCTTCGAAAATGTGCAGCGTTTATTGCGGCGTGTAGTGTGCGTTGAAAGGCATCGACAATATTGGTTCACCTTTACGGATGGTGAAACTGAGAATATTGTGTGTGGTGTGTGCTGTGTGAATAACGATGCATTTTGTTTGTGAAAGCATTGACACTCGTGGGCCGGTCTCAGTAACCGGTTGTCGACGGAACATCACGATTCCACATTTTAGTCAAGGTAAAAAATGCATTTCACGCGATCATCTGCGAGTGCGTACATCTCAGCGTTTGCGCTGCGTGCAGAAAAAAACAAGTGCATAATCTCCGCACTGAAAGGTACGACTACGCATGAGCTATTAGCATGTTTTAGCACTGCCGAAGCTGCATATACGCTTCGCCATGGCGAATACGCAAACCCAGTAAAGGTATAACTCGTATTATTGGAAACATCATACGTCTTGATGAGAACAGTGGAGATTCTGGCTTCTCATATACTTGGTACCTTTACGGCTGGATCTTTATGAAGTGACAATGTGCATTACAAGTTTGTGTACCGGGTCTAAAGGAGCAAAGTAAGTATGCAAACACGTTGTAGGCATCAGATGCAGCGAGGTAACTGCGCAAGAGATTATGTATATAATTAGGTTTTCAGGTTTAAAATCGCATAAATTTTTAGTGGGTTATGAGGAACGGCGTAGGGGAGAGCTTCGCTTTAATTTTCACGAGGATTTTTTTAACCTCAGCCTAACGCACGGCAAAAAGTGTTTGCATCTTCTTTTTTCCTTTTTTTTTTCATTTTTTTTTTTCATTCATCTCCGATCAGAATTTTGTGCAGTGAGAATCTCATCCGTGACCTCGCGGACAGCAGCTCAAAACCATGCTGCCGTCAATGTTGCACCTCGTTTCAAAACGCAGTGAACATGTCGCGACGTTAATTGAGTACGTACACATCCATGTCATGCAAATATTTTACAAAGCGCCAGTCACCGTGAACATGGAGAACCTTCGCTTTCGAAGAGGATAAGATTTCTTATGGCTGCCATCTACGACGAGCAAATCACCACAAGCTGTGACTTTAGAAAAAACCAATTCGCAGAAACTTCGGTCGAAGGAATGCAGACACACGCCGCGCTGCTATGCAGAAAGCTCCCGCTGGCGGTACTTTCTTGCCAACCAGCACCTGCTCCGACGGAGAAGATTGGGGGCGGGGTGCTCGCAGTGACGTCACACTGTTTGCAAACAGGGAGAAGTCTATTGCGAGGCTCGGGAGAAGAAGACGTGCGTTGGTCGAAGGGAACACTTAGTGTGTGGAACGGACTCCTAAGGGTCCTTTATAGTCCGTCGCAGCGTTCGCGTGAGCCAGCGGCGACGGAAGTTGGTGACGCCAGGTTCACTACGTTACGTTGACGAGAAAACCGAGCGTTTTAAACTCCCCTTCGCACCGTGCCGCGTCGCCTTGACGCGTGCGCATTAGCTCCGCATATCGCAAAATCAAAACGCCTAAACAGCTGCGCTCAGGATTTGCATTAGGCAGTATCGTAATCGTCGGTGAATTTTTCCACCACTGTCTTTAGCAGCACAACTTTACCGGACCACGAAAACAGTGCAGTAAGAATGACGTGCATTTCACTTCGGTTTGGCTTCACAGAACCAAAGACAAAGCTGTTACGAGATCAAAACAGCCGTTTTTTGGCCCCGTAGATGTCCGCTGCCGCTGGTGTCCGAACGCGCGAGCGTCGACCGCTGTAGATCGCTGAGTTGATAAGCGCCGCACAGCGGAGCGCAGCGGTGAAATGAACAAGAATATGCGCGTGCGCGCTATGAGTAGTCCTGGGTATACTGTCGTCTGTAGGCGTTGCCGGGAACTGGACACCACGCCCGCTTCTTATGAGCACCGCTATCGTCATATTTTTTTTTCTATTCCAAACGCGGCCATCAAGCTATAAAGAAAAATTCTAAAGGTCATGCTTCAGATGGATGGGATGTGATGACACCCGCTAACTATACTACGTGCGCATTATCATTTTTACGCCGCAGCGGATAAACTTTTCGTCAGGTCGTGCGGATTCGACAAGAAACTCTCATCAGCGGCCGGCGCGCTCTGGCTCTCTTCGTCTTCTTCGTCATTGTCTTAGTTCATGCTTAGTCAAGCCAATTAAGCCTACCTGCGCTAAGATCAAGATAATTAAGCCATCTCATGTCATATACACGCTAATTAAAATTATGGTAATTATGACATCGCTAATTAGGACCAAGTTAATTACTACCTTACTTGTTGGGATCTAGCTAATTAACAACTTGTTAATTATATCCATGCTAATGAGGACCTTATTAATAAAGACCGTGCCGTGCTAATTAAGACCGTGGCAATTAAAGCGGGGTCCTAATTAGCATGACCTCATTACCATGGCCTTAATTAGCGTGTATATGACATGGTGTGCCTTAATTTATTGATCTTAGCACAGGTAGGCTTAATGCGCTTGACTAAGCATGCACTAAGACCATGAAGAAGAAGAAAAAGAGAGCCACAGCGCGCCAGGCCGCTGATGAGCTTCTTGTGTATTACGCGCGACGTGACTAAAAGCGGAACCGCTGCGGTGTAAAAATGCTGATGCGCACGTAGTATAGTTACTGCGTGTAATCACATCCCATCCATCTGAAGCACGACCACTTGACCTTTCCTTTGTATTTTTCTTTATAACTTGATGGCAGCGTTCGTTTTGATAAGGAAAAGAAAAAAGTCACAGTTTCACCGCAAGGGTGAAGCAATGAATGCGATAGCAAAAAATTGTAATGTTATACGAAGTGAGGCTGCCAGCTAACTCTTTTTGGATCCGATCTCACGCAACTCTAGAAAACGCTTAAGAGAATTCTCTTCGCGTTGAAAGCGCAGCACGTAGAAGGCTACGCCGGCCCGGCCGCCGAGAAGGGGAGATGAGAAGGGGAGATAAAGCGCGCGCCCGCGCCCGCGCTCGTAAAATCGAACGTCGCCCCCCCCCCGCCCGCTGTCGGCCGCCGAGAAGGGGAGATAACGCGCGCGCCCCCGCTCGTAAAATCGAAGGTCGCTCTAGGGACCCCCCCCCCCCCCTCGCGTCTTTTCACGCTCACGAACGACGGGCGGGCCCGGTTATATATATACATATACATATACGGCAAATGACGCCGACGCGGACGCCGACGCCGACGGCGAAAACCAGCCGCGAGTGTCCATATAATTGCTATCGCAATAAAAGGATGACGCCAGCGGTGCTCAAAAGGAACGGGCGTGGTGTCTGATTTCCGGAAAAGCCTAGGACACGACAGCTGCCCAGGACTACTCATAGCGCGCATGTGCATATTCTCATTCATTCCATCGCTGCGCTCCGCTGTGTGGCGCTTATCAACTCGGCGGTCGACGCTCGCACGTTCAGGTTAAAAAAAATGGGCCGCTTTACTTGCCTTTATCAAAACTTAGTGAGAAAGCCCTCACGTTGGAAAAAAAGAAACATAAAACTCCCCGCTATCGGAAGGGAAGCGTCGACTAGAACTGCTCTATGGCATATCTATTATTCTCTTACGCACGTCAATATTTCAACCAGAACGCTTGCTTTAATAATTTACCGCAGTCGATCCTGAGTTCTTATGAGATAGTGAGCTTGTATTATTAATTTACCTGTCATGAGCCTTCTTGCGAGGTCTTTTAATAACTAACCATAAATAATCTCAAGGCGATTTATTCATGTAACATAAGTGAACTCAATTTCTTCACATTCGTGTCATTATTACTACAGTAAAGTTAAAAGGCTACAAATAACATCCTCTATACCTTCTTTGACTTCATTGTCTGTTGGTTTTCGCTCAGATTGTGCCTAACAAAGGAAAAAAACACGCCCTTAGAATTTATTTATTTATTTATTTATTTATTTATTTATTTATTTATTTATTTATTTATTAGTGCAACCTACATCGCCCAAGTGGGCATTATTGTAGGCGGGTGAGGAAGAAAACACACAGCTTAACAGTCGAAAATGGCACACATTTGCGCAGCAGTGCCTGCGCATTCACAAAAAGCACACGTCTTGTAGTGACGTACAAAAAAGCATCTTCATGAGTAGTAAAAGGAAAAAAAGAATTAGCAAATACACAGGTTCGACAGCTGACCTCGTGTTTTTTTTTTTTTTTTTTGAGTGATCATTTCTATGCGACACGTATGTCCTGATCATGTATAAACTCTTGTTAATGCGAATTTCATCACAAAAGATGCAATGGAAAAACTTCCATCGCAAGAATTTTCTGCGCTGCTCAAGAAGTTTCCGTCCTAAGTTACTTTTAATGCAGGTAACACTGGAGTTAAAGTTATAATTGTCACTCCTGTTTTCTTCATTCGTGGGTCAACTCAAATATTTTAAGGAATACCGCAAGTGTATCAAGAACATTTTGCTTCACATATTCAAGTGCTCACTCGTTTTTGCAACAGGCATCCTTCCCTCTCCCCACAGACGGGGGAAGGAGACCCGTAAGTGTTATACTCCCATTTAAAAATGTCAAGGATAGCCTGTGCCATATTTGCTGTCACATCTTCTTGAGACTGTTTTCCTTAGATATTTTGGAACATATTAACACTGTACAGTTTGCAGGCACTCTGATTCCAACAAATTATTTTAACACAGCAGCTGTTTAAGGTGTCGGGAACTTGGGCTTCGTCGCAAAAAATTATCATCATCATGAACCGGCACGCGCTCTCTTCGTTCTGTTGACAGTTAAGCCGCTTAAACTATCGGTAACTTGTGCTCCATTGTGCAAAACTCTTCAGATGGATATGCGACGCAGCGACTGGGCAAGCCCCCATCTACTGAGTACAGCAGGTGCGATGTGTTAAACAAAAACTCAGCTCGCCGAAGTGGAGCACGTGAAACATGCGAAAAATAGTGTGAGAAATAAATTAATAGAAAGGAAGAGAAAGAGAAAAATAGAGAGAAGTAAAGGGAATAAAGACAAAACAAGATAGAAAGACAGGAAAAGACATAGGAAGAGAACGAAAGGTATAGAAAGAAACATACACGAAAAAGAGACAGGAAGAAACACAGAGCAAGACAGAAAAAGAAAGACAGAGAAACATAAAGAGAAACAAACAAATATATTGAGAAAAAAGCAGAGAGAAAAAGAAAGAAAGAAGCAGCGGCAAAGAGGAAAATATAGAGAGGGAAAGAATGATGTCATTTGAGATCGTCGAAGTTGTGACCTGCCACATTAAAATGCTGCTCCACTGTTTCGGTAATTCAAACTTCTCGAACTCAAACCTCACACACCTCAGTGAAACTTCCGATCTTCGAGATATGAAAGATACTATAAAGAGCCATACTTACTCAGAAGTTTATTACGCTCCAGTCAACAGCTATAAACGTTCCAAAGGAGACTCTTCAATCCCTCCAATATGGTACACACGCAACGAAATCCAGTGAGAATAAAGGCTTTCTTCTAGGAATTTCGTAACCACGTTTATCTTTGTGCAATTATCATTGTCATGCGGTACTTCCTTGCGACAACCAGAATTCCGCGAAACGTACACCACCTTTTGTACCATTAGAAAAGAATATCTCTCCCTCCCCTATCTTTCCTTTTCGCTCAGCTAATTCAACAAACCGGCCTCTCCTTCTCGCCAACACCCACCCATTTTAGAAGTTGCTTTCTCCTCCTTTTTGTCCGCCTCGATGAAGTAACGAGCAACGTGAAACCTCACGTTACCCATAAATGGTAACGAAAGTACGTTACCCGTTACAGTTCCGAAATAGTAACGAGTACGTTACTTAATTACTGAAAAAAATTAACGCGTGACTGGTAACAACGTTACTGTTAACGCCTTACCGCCAACATTGGGTTTGGCGTTATCCCTATTACTTGGTCACTGCATGACATGTATTCATTGAACATGACGACAAATACTTTATCACAACTTTCAGTATGACTGATATGATGCAAACATTTTTCAAAAGGAACTTGACTGGCTTAGCGCGTTCGAAACGATATGTTACATTTTTTTGAAACCCTCGCAGTGCCGGAAACGAGGGATTGACGTCGTTTATCTCAGGTTCAAAAAACGTCAAAGCTGAGAACTGAGCGAGTTTATATGTATCCATTCCATTGTGAAGAAAAAACAAGCGCTAACAAGACACGTACTAGGGAAAAGACAGCAAACACCAGAGGTCGTGTTCTCTTACTTCTACGGGTGCTAGTTGCATTTTATTTTATTTTTTTTGTTGTTGTTGAGATGCAGACAAAACTTGGGGGGACGCTTCAGCTTCGTCTTCTAGAATAGTTCGCGATAGCGTAATCTGGCCGTGTGCGCATCGCCTTCTCAACTGATAGCGTCGCTTCGGTTCTCGGTGCATGCCTCACCCATGCCGCAAGGAAACGAACATCCGTGCGCGTAACAGAGGCCGTTTCAAACTATCCTAGAATGCCTGCTGCAAGTACAGTTGCGCAGTGCCCACTACGCCATAATTCTTCCTTTTGCTTCCTTTTGTTTAAAAGTTTGTTTCATTTTTTTTATTTCTTTTTGTGTTATCTTCATAGTGTGTCTTTGTATTTGTGTTAGAGAAGCTTGTGTAATCTTTTTTTCCATGTTGCAATGTATCCTTTCTTGTACCTTGTTGTATTCTAAAAACAAATATTGTACACCGTTCGCTATGTGCAATGCATCCATCATGTATTGTTACCTGCATCTTTTGCCATGCCAAGAATAAAGGAAGCAGGGACTTCTGTCAAGCCGTAATCGCGCCTTTTAGTCCCGCCTCCTCCTTTTTAAAGAAAAGTAAATAAAGCTTCATTTGATTTGATTCCATTTCATTTGCAAATCAGCGAAAGGCCCACAACATGTCCGTAAGGCAACACGCGAACCTATGCAGCTGCTCACTTTCTTGATGCTTTTGCTCCTGATGATGATAGAATATGTCCGATAATGGGTGGGCCTTTAAAACACATCCACTCGTTGATCAATTCACGTGTTTGGACGCGTGGTGCGATTCTATGCTTGTGCCACGCGATAACACATTGGTTAAAGAGACTCCTTCCTCTACATGACACTCAAATAGTTTTTTTTCTTCGAAGTTTCAAGCAATGACGTAGCTCCGTAGCAGAACACCTGCTTGTCACGCAGAAGGCCTGAGTTCAATTCTCAATGTAATGGAACATTTTTATTATTTATTTTATTTTCATGTTTCTCGATTTTTCTGTCACGGACAACTGTTTTTTCGCTTACAACCAACTACACCAACGCCGACCTTCCTGCAAAACGAGCTCTTTAACAGTGGTTCACTGTCGTCGGTTACCTTGGTCGATCCGTCCAGTGCGTCTCATAAGTGTAGTTATGACCGTCATCTGCTTGATTCGTCAGCAGCATGCTTAAAGATGTCGCGCTGAAGCCGCATTCAGCTAATTTTATTTTACACATAGAACAATCCGCTATTTTCACGTCCGGTAGTCACAGAAAAAAAAATACTACACGTAAATATTTCAATGAATAACACAATGAGTTTTATCAGTTGTATTATTAAGACGTGACAAGAACGCTTGACGGAAACGCGCATCCTTTATATAAGTTTATTATAATTTGAAGTTGAACCACATAAGCGGCACATTCTACATATTATATGCACGTTAAACAAAAGAAAAAGCAGCCTTTTTTTCTCACAATAATTCATCGCTGGATTCTTTTCTTTTTTTCTCATTCAGTTCTCTTTTCGCTGGAAATTCGGGTAAAAAAAACAACAACAACGTGAAGCAGCCATGCGCTTTCAGGGACACGAAATGAATAAGCCAATTACAATGCGTCATTAGGTGCGCGATGTGAAGTAAGTGAGCATCTCCCGATAACCACGCTAAATCCGGAAGTAGCGATGGGAGCTCAGTTGATAGCAAGTCGAGCCGGCTTCCTCTTTCACCAAAACAGCGTAGTTGGTGCGCGTATAGAAGGTAGTTGGCATTCCAACAGGCGTAGCACGGGTTTTCTCATCGCGATCAACCGGTCGTTCTAAGCGGCTATGAGCTTAAGTTTGAGGGCACAGGTTTAATAATAATAATAACATCTGGGGCTTTACGTGCCAAAACCACGATTTTATTATGAGAGACGCCGTAGTGGAGGGCTCCGGAAACTCCGACCATCTGGTGTTTTTTTAACGTGCACTGCCATCGCACAGTACGCGGGCCTCTACCATTTCGCCTTCACCGAAATGTGACCGCCACGATCGGGCTCGAACCCGCGACCTCCGGGTCAGCAGCCGCGCACCATAACCACCGCTCCATCACGGTGGACAGCGCGCAGGTTTGGTTCCCGGCTATGAAGGCCACTTTTCGATGCTGCGGAAGTAAAATAAAATTACTGCACTTACGTCTAGGTGATCAGCAAAGAACAATATGCAATCAAAACTAATCCGGATTCCCCCCTGCAGCGCGCCTCATAATCAGATCTTGGTTTTATCAAAAAAAAAAGAAACATCAAAATTTGTTGCGCTTTAAGAATTGTTGCTATCACTTCATATGCTACAATTGATGTCCGCGTAGTTTTGGTGTGACGGCAAAATTAAGCAGGCCTGAATAACACTGTTACCAAATATGGCCAGTGATCTGTTCTTTACGCGTTCTCTTCGCAGGAAACGCGCACGAAGCTCAAAGCAGAACAAATGACTAAAAGTTGCAGGCGCTGGAAATTTAAAAGTTGCCTTGTACCCGGAAAACTGTGCGTGAAAAGCGATCCTGAGCTCAAAAGAAAGAATAAATAATGAACAAATTTCCACTTGTAAAGAAGAAGGCGGAGGAGGAGAGAGGCGCCACACATGCTTCCGAGCTCGATAATGAGAACAAAGCATTTCCTTGTTCTCCCTTCGTGACCCATCTTGGCTGAAAGTGCAGTGCGGCCCAGTGAGTATGCACTCGGGAATTTAAAAGAAAAGAAGAAGAACAAAAGTATCATGTTAAAATATACCATAGTCAAATAGTGGCTCAGCGGCCATCGTTGTCCTCACAAAAGCCAGTGCGCGCAAAATTTGTAGCGCCTTTCACAAAACTTGCTTTGTTTCTTCCTATTCTCTTCGCTCTGGCGAAATTCTCTCGCGTTCTTGCTCGCCCTGACAAGAATCTGCTTGTTCGGCCCCTTTGCTTTGCCCAGCCTATACGACATGATTAAAGGAGCGAGGGAAAAAGAGAAGGCCGCGTAATTGGCAGGGGAAGAATGACCGCTTTGTGCTCGTCGTGCACCCGCTGCTACTCGTTTCGTTCGAGCTGCTTTAACCCCGACTTTGGACGTTATGGCCGCGTCCAGAGGAACGTGACGCTTAAGAGAACGACCTTCTAGCGGACGCTGTCGCGTATCACGCGCCAGCTTGACTGAGATCGTTGCTTGGTCGACTTCCCGACGCTGCGTTAATTGTCCATGATGTATGCAACAATTCGGAGGCAATTTCGCCGAGCATGACGAAAGACTGATCCCGCACACTCTAAGAAATAATCGAGTAAAAAGGGTGTCTTTTTGCTGCACAACTATAATCGTCATATAGGTCGCGAAATCGAATCCCGGCCGCGGCGGCTGCATTTTCGATGGAGGCGAAAATGTCTGAGGCCCGTGTACTTAGATTTAGGTGCACGTTAAAGAACCCCAGGTGGTCGAAATTTCCGGAGCCCTCCACTACGGCGTCTCTCATAATCATATCGTGGTTTTGGGACGTTAAACCCCAGTTATTATTATTATTATTATTATCGTCATATACCCCGCGTACTTTCCTGGCGTTATCACCGCCGTCCCTGCACTTCCCGGTCGTGAACGCCGCGCGCGTTATCAGCGTGACATAGCATTCTTGATTGGAATGTGCCGGGAGCCGGGTTTTCGAGAGAGGAAACGTGAGCAAGCCAGATGAAGGTTATTGTTGTGTAGCAGAAATACTCCCAAAATACTCGACTTTTTCTTAGAGTGCAGTGCTTGTGAGTATCTCTAAATATATAGTCGCAGCATTATCAAATTACAAAGATTTCTTTACAGTGACCGTATTGATTGACCGACACTTCTCCCAGCCGCCTTCCTGAACATGTTAACCTACTTTTTTTATCATTGTTATCTCTCTTCTGAAAGTAATTATCGTATGATTTGTAGTGCGCACATAGTGTCATGCATTTTATTCCGGAGTAATCTGCGTGGCATTTTCTGTTTTCTGTGTGGCTCAGAAGCATGTTATAGCTATAGACACTGTTAAACATGCTTGTTCCTTAGTCAAAGCGACGATAAAACACTTATCTATTAAGTGCGCCGGACGCTTTCATCTCGGAGCAACGCAGAACGCCTCAAGGAAGAAGGCTAGAGTTGAAGCGCCGGGTTGAAGAGAAGCTTGAGTGTTAAGCTTCACGGTACTACAGTGAAATCTTGTTGATACGATTCTGCATAATCCGTTCATCGACCTAATACGTTTTTCTCTTTATTTCCCGGCCAACGCCCGTAAAAAATAATGCATTTTCGTGTGCTTAATACGATCACATTTTGGCCCACAATTGGATAATACGACCGTGAAATTGGCCAAAGTGCGCTGGCGGGCTAGTTGGTTGTTCATACAAAGTTTCTACAGCGCGACTGGACGCGGACGGAGAGGAACACGCAAACACACACACACACAGCGCTGTGTGTGTGTTTGCGTGTTCCTCTCCGTCCGCGTCCAGTCGCGCTGTAGAAACTTAGCACGACCGTGAAAGCCGATCTCGATGGATGTATCATAAGAAGAAAATCTTTGTTGCCGAATCCATACAATTCGAGTCCGGCGTCTTCTTAATAGGCCTGAACACCCACCGCAGACGCGGTTCCGAGACCCTGGTCTCCGAACTGGCTTCCTGGGAAGGTTGGACGACCCAGAGATTTATTTAGAAATCCCTACGAATGTTTAGATGCCTCATCAAACGGGAAATTTGACCGTCGGCGGCGATCTTCCCGCGGCGTCGGGGTCGAGTGACGCAAAAAAATCATCATCACGTGATGACGTCACCATGTGAAGTCATCATGACGTCATAAATCGTAAAATTTTGTGACGCCATCATGACGTCACTAATTCTGGTGCGACGTCATGTGACGTAACGCCCCACAATGCCGTCGTAGCGCCCTCCTTTGGGCGCTAGAACGGAGCAAAACTGGAAGCGCGCGACCAAAAGAGCAGAAAATGAAGACGGCGCTTGGCAGTGGAATATATATATTTTTACAGCGAAAGCTGTTATGAGATCACAACAAGGGTCGTTTCTGCGCCGTAGTTGTCCGCCACCGCCGCCGGTGTCCGTAACCAATATCGCACGAAATAAGAAAATAACTAAATAAAAAAACTCCCTGTGACAGAATGGGAATCGAACCCGGGTCCTCTGCGTGGCAGCCCAGCGCTCTACCACTGAGCTACGCCACTGCTTGAAACTGCTGTGCAAACTGACCCTACGCAGGCTTCATATCGGGTCAGGAATCACGTTAACGTGTGTTGTAAAGCGTTTTAGAGCAGTAAAGTAAGAACCAGGCGTCACACAATGCGAATTGCGTAACGAGTAGGTCGTTCAATGCTCCAACCCATTACAAAAGCCTGAGGCATAATTCTTCATCGTCGTCAGCCACAGCATCAACAAAGAAAGTGCACATAATTTGTTACAAGAGTGTAGCGGGCACCGCCCTTTTTCTGAAGAATGACTAAGAATGGCATAGTAGACGCCTACACAAAATTATGATGATTTATTGCGTAGTGGGTACCATGCAAGTGGGCTTGCAGTAGTTTCCCCAAGAGTGTTTAAAAGAGGCTAAAGGCGGCTCTCCCAGCTTTCGCTGTGGCTGTGCTGCGCGTTCTGCGCAGGCCTGGCGGTTTTTTTTGCTTTACCTGAATTAAGCTAAGGAGTTACTTCAAAAACAATCTATTGCTAAATATTTTAAGAATATAAACTAATTCATTTATATAACAAGGCACCAGCCGTTTTATGGCCGATCCCCCATGGTGGGCTGCGCCAGATTAACAAGGGGTCAACCAACCAACCAACCATGTGATGCCACGGCTCGTGTTCCCTGCTCCCTTATGCATCGACTGAGCAGAAAAGAACATGGCTTTGGCCTTCGAGGTCGTCTTATGTGATTGTACTAGGGACCCTGCGAGTTTTTGGTTCAGTATATTAGCTGTACCTGCGTTCCAACAAGCCACGATCTGCACGTTGCAGAGCCGCTGGGGCTGCAGCAAAATCGGTTTTCCGGATAAAACATCACCGCCAGGCGCGGCCGCCAATGAATCGAATGATGATGATGATGGGTCAGGTAAAACTCCTTGATCTTGGTAAAGCACCGCTACTCCATGTACTACGCCGGCACCTCCGCGCGACCTCCTCGCCCC
>JALIZH010032642.1:0-19606 GCA_030522465.1 Rhipicephalus appendiculatus
ACTAGTGTTCTGGTTCGCATAATGGGTGCTTCCCTACTTCATGAAAGTGGCCGGACGCGGGACGCCGGAAATAGAGTGTGAAATACATACTAAAAGTAGAGAGAAGAAACAAAAAGAAAAAAAATTAAAATCGAGAGAAACAGAAATGGCCACACTGCTCCGCACTTCCTTCGCACTGCTGCGAAGCTGCCATAATGTTTCGTTTATGTTTTCTGAAATAACGAACACTATAGTCCATCTCAGAAGTTCCCTTCAGCACTGTGGAGGCGACAGCGCCCCTTTGCCAATAGCAAGGGCGATTAGCTCCTCCACATAAATTCATCCGCGCCGCGTCGTCTGCTAAGCGTCCTCCTGGCGTCTGCGCACACACGTTCAGGGAGCAGAAGGCAACCCGAAAAAAATAGAACATGGCTGCACTCATCGACGCTGGTGCCCTCCGCCTCGAGTTTATCACGTCGTTGTCGTGCGCTCTGAGGCCCGTACGTTCCAAAAAAGACGCTAGTATTTGCTTTAGATTTGTGTCTTGCAGCTTCAGCAGAACTGTATTGCTGATTAGATTGCGCTTTTTCAACGATTCGCAAATTCTTGGCGCGTTAGGCTTCGCAGGCGTGGTTAGAGAATCTCACTAATAATGGCAGAGCGTACATGATGCTCCCTCCTGATCGTGAGACGGCACAAAGCGATAGCTCATTAGACCATTCATTTGTTGCTATGAGCACTTTGGGCGAGCGTCAAGGGCAAGTTCGGATCGAAGTGGGCGCTTGCGTCTCAATGGGCGCTGTCATGTTGATTTTTAACCGCAGTTAAATAAACACGCCGTAACAACAACAATTAAATAAACACGCCGTAAATGCGATGGAGAATAAGCATACCACATATTGATGCGCAGCAGCAGATGCTAAAGAAAAGCAAATGTCTAAACCTTGCCAATTGCAGGGCAATTATACTTGGAACTACGTTTTCCTGCGCAAGCATGTGGCTTGGTTACACCCCGTGGCTTTGGTAGTACTGAACGGTAGTGGTGAGATGGAGTGTACTTTTAGATGCGAAGCGTCTTATGGTGAAGTTCAATCCGGTGGTGGTGGTGTGCGGCCGACCACCACCCTTACTGCGCATGCGCAAATCCTTAAAAAATAGATAAAAAACCTCCTCTCTCCCTCTCTCCCCTACTACACGTTCCCCCTCTCTCCTCTAGGCATCCCTCCCCGCGGTGTCCACACCCCCCACTGCGCATGCGCGTCCCCCCTCCCTCCTCTCCTACCCCCCCCCCCTCTCGCCTCGCGACGCCGACGCAGGCAGCGTCTGCTAGCGAGTTTCTTGGTTGAAAAAACCGACTGCTCGCGCTGCACAACCATTCACTGGCCACCCCGTATATATGGCACTGGATCTTGACCTGCAATATAGTGCCGGTGGGAGATTTCTCCTGTGCGTTGTTGAACAATAAAAATTCGCAGCGTGCGCGTTAACTAAAAGCGTACTGCGGGTCTCTGTGTCCAGTCGGAGTCTTCTGTCTCTCATTGCCCATTAGCAGCGATTGGAATGTTCCAGCAGGAAACACCGGTCTATCACTGCGTGATTGCGCCTCCCCATGTTTCTCTCCTGCGCAACGCCGCGATGAGCGTCAGCGTCAACGCCGCCGCCAGTGTAAGCGTTAGCGCCCGCTGCTTCGCATCTACACATGGTTCCCTTTAGCGGGAGATGGTGTAATTTTTTTCATGCTATTTTGTGCTGTGCTGCCGCACAACCATAAAGGTCAGCTCATTGTCGATTAGCGCTTTTTGTTCTCCTCAGTTGTCCGACTATTAAATGCGGGAGCAAATGTGTGCTTACTCAACGAGAGGTAATGTGTACTACAATTGGTATTTCCGCTAAAGTTCTGCTCTAACTTTGTATATATGTTTAATTTGTTGCGATTACACTAAATGCTTAGTGGCCATGTTGTTCATAACTTAAAGGGTTGCTTGCAGAAATCTTGGTGTTCGCTTGTATTTTTTTTCCTTTTTTTATGACATACAGGGTCTGTCCTCGAAGTAGGGTCAGTGAAGTTATTGTGACGCGAGTGTACGTTGGGGCGTGGTCTCACCAATTAAACTCTTAGTGGTCGAATTCTGCTAAACTGCGCTCCGTCGCTCACTGTGCTTCAATCATCTGAGAATGAGGGCGGGCCTGCACGTGCGAGTTTTTTATCCTTGTACAAGTGAATATGCAGCGCTCGTTAGAACAAAGTAGTGCGATCAAGTTTTGCGTGAGACATGGCAAAAACACTGCGGAAACCGTTACTATAATCAAGACTGCTTACAAAGAACATATCCTGTCAGATCGGTAAGTGTTTCGGTAGCAAAATGCCTTTTGGAAAGGCCGGGAAAACGTCGACGACGATACCGCACTGGACAGCCATCCTCGGCCCCCAAGGCTGAAAGTGCGACGCTAGTGAGGGAACTGTGGAACTCTGACCAACGGTTGGTTTTATGTGGAACTCCAAATTAGATCTAGAAGTACCTAAATGATTGAAACACGTTGTTAAATGCATCCGGCCGGACATCGCGGAGAACTGGAAGTTGCACCGCGATAATGAAACGGCCCGCAGTGCCTTCACCGCCACTGAATCCCTGGTTAAACCAGAGGTGCCATCATTCCCGCAGCCCCCAAACAGACTGGGCTTGGCTCTACCTGATTTTTTTCTGTATCCAGGCCTCAAAAAAAGCCAAAAAAATGAAAGACAAGGATTTTGTGACAGTGGACTTGATCGATGCAACTTGCACCGCAGTGTAAAAGATCATTTCGGAGGAGGACTACCGCAACGCATTATGTATCAGCAGAAGAATCGACGCTAAAGGAGACTATTTTGAAGATTTTTAAACACTTGTACCGATAAAATTCATTACTAATTTCTGGTGGCCTTACTGAAATTACTATCAGGGTAGACCCTTTATATTGCTGACTTTTTGTTCACTCCTTTGGAATAGTGAGCTCGAGAAAAGTAGAATCCTGAAGATTATGGAAAAACCAAAGCGAATAATTTTTAATCAATTTTGAATTGCAAATCAACAGTATGGGGCACATTCTATTACGGTATAGTGTCCTGTTTCATTATGAACAGGTGTTCGCTGTAAAAATATATCAGTTGTTTTCCAGTAATTTAAAGCAATATCACCGGAAAAACTTCGGAGAAAGCACCAAAAAGCAAGTGACACAGAACTCCTTGCTTCTTGATCATTCCCATTTTATGCAGAAAATGAGCGAACCAAAAACAGGAAATTATAATTCGGAAGAGGCAACGAATGTCACTCTTTTCAGCATTCGAATATTTCCAAATGCGAACGTTCGCGATCAATGTACAACTTACGAATACATCATTGCAAAATACCGACATCACAGCAATTCACAAAATATTCTATACTTACCCGCTGAAAAAATAATAGATTGAGTTGTATGATTTTGGTACTTCTTTGTCCGCCTCTTCCTTAAGTTTCTCCAATGTCGCGTTACCATTTACTAATTTTGTCGTTTCATTATAAAACACCTCTAAACTGTCTTTCTGAAAGGAAAACACACACACATCGCAACAACTTAAGTGTTCCGTGCACCTACAATAAAGTATTTTATTTTACACCTAAAGAGTTCGCAAGCAAAGCTAGGTGACCCATTGTAGATATTTTGAAAACGTTTGAAGAAACTTTGTATTGCTGGGCTGCGCCTTAAATTTTGATCCGGTAGTAACACTGAATCCTATCTACAAGAGAAATGACGACGTTATAGAGAATCGTATGATAATATAGACCACATTTTTTTTCAGCCTCGTAGCGCGAGAGGAAGCCGCGCCGCTACTAGCAACACCAAGCGCCGCCTGGTGGTGCAGATGACGGCTAGGGTACACTGTACTAGAAGGGGGCAGCGGAACGGACAAAGTGGTTGCGCCGCATCTCGGGTGATGCTCCGACAGGCGATAGTAGCCGCGGCGCTGTAGTCACCTTGTACTGAAGCTGTCGAGACCGTCTGCATTAGGCGCGTGCGCGTAGATGCCTACGAAAACATGTAATTCAGTGTTTTTAGTACATTTAATGCGTTTCTGAGCCTTAACTGGCTTATCCACTCCTGCTACGCGCCAAGGTGCACAAGTGAATATGCAGGCATACAGAAATTAAGCTGTCACATTCCTTGTTTCAGGATCCTGCCAACCCACCAAATAGGTGACGTACGGTCGCAATTCGCACAGATCCGCCTAGCTGCTCACTCAATCTTGCGCGGTTTGCAAGCAGTCCTTTGAATCGCGCTACAACATAAGTGGCTACGGGCGCACTACGAAGAGTGAAGAAGTATCAAACCCACAAGGAACTTCAACGGCAAACTTTGACAGTCGGTGGTCTCTGTGAATGTGTATAAATATTTTACAATTACATGAAAAGTTAAAGAAGAAACAATTTTAATTTAAAAAGGAATCCGTGCAGTAATTCGGCAACTAACTTTGACAAGTAATTCGGCTATTTCGGCGACAATCCCCGCCTCGGTGTCGGCCACGAGCCCTTGAGCTCTAGCGGCTACCTCGGCCTGCTGGACAGCACACAGTTGGTCCTCGAGGGCATGGCTGAGCAGCGCAGTCTCCCAGCGCGTTCGGTTCGAGGCTGCGTCCCCGTCTGGAGACCCACCTCTGTCACACTCCCATAACATATATTCCAGGGTTGCCCCTGGCCTCACAAAACTTAAAGTTTGGCGAATAAAGCTCTGGGTAACAGAGATTCACGCTCACTGGGCTCGGAAACGTTCTGGTCTGCAGCTGTCGCCATGTGACCACCTGGTTCTTGTTAAGTTTTGTTGTGGCGGAGATTTGCACCTGGAAAATCTGTAACTCTGTGTGATGTCTCTAAAACTGTTGAGGCGATCCTCTCACTCCCCCTCCCCGCCCGACTTTGCGGCCGAGGCGGCGGTGGTATATAATGATGGTGGTGGCTCGGTCCGTAAGCCCTCGAGTCGCCCCGAGCGCTGCCTCGTTGACGGCGAGCGAGGTGGTGTGGGCGGGCGCCCATAAGATATAAACGTCCCTGTTTTCTATTTTGCCCGCAAGTAAAATTCGTAACACCTCTGGGAAGACTCGGCCGTTGGCAAAGTTGCGGACCGCCGTCTGGGAGTCGCTGATTACCACGTCGGCCGCGGGGGTGGCCACTGCTAGCGCGATAGCCCCTTCCTCCGCTGTCTTCACGTGCTCCGCGCGCACCGTGACGCTAGTCTTACAAGCGTTCTCGTGATCTATTATCGTGGCCGCAATGTCGCGCCTGCGCGCATGGCTGCGTCCACGAACACTACATCTCTACATTTGCCATACTTCCTGTTCATGTCCTGTGCTCTCGTTTGTCGCCGACCTCTGTGGTATACGGGGCGCATGTCATTCGGCAAAGTAAAGATCACCAACCTATCCGTGACGTTGCTTGGTACGTCGAGCTTGACACCGTGCTGAGCGTGATACCCGATTCCTAATCTGTATTGCATGTTTCTGCCCGTCGTGCTGTTGGAAAGGTGTTCGTACTGCGCTGTCGTCTATGCCTCTATCAATTCCCCAAGCGTGTTTTGGAGACCAAGATCTAGTAACCTACGCGTGTTCGTATTCATCTGTAGCCCGATCACCTATTTGTAAGCTTTCCTGATTAAGCCCTTCAGCTTCGTTTTCTCATCTACCTGCCACTTGAGGTAGGTCCTGTGGAGATAGGTTTGCCACAGAAGCGTACCCTACGAAGCGACCGGCAAGGGACGCGACGTTCTCCACTGCCGTCGCGCCCAAAGACGATACCACGCAGAGATGGCACTCGATGCAGTTCGTAAACAAACGCGAAGATACATCACAGTGCGGCAATAACGGCATTGCGGGCCGTTAGGGTAACTCCGCAAAATCGACCGAGTGTACGCTCGCCGGCAGGCGCTACGGCTATCACACAAAGGGCAGCAGCCGAGCGCACGTACGAGCAGCCGCCTGCTAGAGCAGTGCGTCTACATCTCGTGTAGGCCTGTGAGCGTCTACCAAAGCGCACGAGCGCCGGGCGGAAGCAAGCTAAGGGGAGATGGTGCTGTCACGGGCGGCCAATGAGGATCAGTGAAACAATTTAGCGTGCGCTAGCGTGACGGTAGGGGAAGGCATTGTCCGGGCAAGCTCGGAAAAAAACTGCAAGAAAATGTTCCGCCACCGGGAGTCGAACCTATGACCACTCGTTCTGCAGCGCGCGGCGCGAACCGACTCCGCCACAAAGCGCACGTTCTTCGGCTTGCTGACGGCGAGCTATTTATATAAACCGTTTACCGCTGGCAGTACTTAGAGATCGGTGACTTCAGCGTGTTCTTGCTATCACTGGTGAGATGGTGCGAAGGGTCCGGAGGGCGCGCTTTAAAGCTCGTCGCCCCACGCGCTGCGATGCGCGCGCCTCAACAGGGCGTGGTCGCTCGTGCAGCCACGCTTATCTCGGGACCGCGGCCGTTTGTACGTCTTCGGCTTTTACCGCAAGTGCGCGTTGAAGCTACAGAGAGCACGATGATCACTTCGCTCGCTGTAGCGGCTGCGCGTGCGAAAGGAGCGCGCTGCTCACACACAAGTAACAACCGTTCGCGCTCGTCCTGTGTGTTCTTTTCGTGCGTCTTTTCTGCTTGAGGAACGTGCTGAAAGTTTCGAGCGACTTGCCGTTCTTCGCGTGACATTACAATTTGCCGCTATAGCACTCATTCCTTCGACCTTGTGGCGAAACAATCCACAATAAATGCTCAACTACCTCTGTGAAGACACGTTTCACTTTCGCGTTACACCGATTCCTATGACAGAGGGACCAGTCCTGTTTTGTTTTTTGTTTTAGATGTGAATCATCTTATGGCGAAGCTTAATCCGCTGGTGGTGGTGGTGTGCCGCGTGGCCTCCCTTACTGCGCATGCGAAAACCCTTTCAAAAAAAATAAATAAAAAAACCTCCTTTCCCCCTCTCTCTCCTCTAGGCATCCCTCCCCGCGGCAACCACACCCCCCAGTGCGCATGCGCCTCCCCTCCCCTCTCTCCCCTCCTACGGTCCCCCTCTCTCCTCAAGGCATCCCTGCCCGCGGCGTCCACACTCCCCACTGCGCATGCGCGTCCCCTCCTCTCTCTCCTCTCCTACGCTCCCCCCCTCTCTCGCCTCGCGACGCCGACGCAGGCAGCGTCTGCTAGCGACTTTCTTGGTTGAAAAAACCGACTGCTCGCGCTGCACAACCGTTCACTGGCCACTCCGTATATATGGCAATGGATTTTGACCTGCAAGGTGGTGCCGGTGGGAGATTTCTCCCTGTGCCTTGTTGAACAATAAAAATTCGCAGCGTGCGCGTTAACTAAAAGCGGACTGCGGGTCTCTGTGTCCAGTTGGAGTCTTCTGTCTCTCATTGCCCATTAGCAGTGATTGGCATGTTCCAGTAGGAAACACTGCTCCATCACTGCCTGCTTTGCGCCTCCCCAGTTTTCTCTCCTGCGCAACGCTGCGATGAGCGCCAGCGTCAACGCCGCCGCCAGTGTAAGCGTTAGCGCCCGCTGCTTCACATCTACACATGGTTCCCTTTAGCGGGAGATGGTGTAATTTTTTTCATTAACTTGCTTCCGATTACGTGAAACACCCTGTATATTTTAGTGCACGCCCGTTCATGTTGTAACGCTCTTACCTGTTCAGTTTCTTTTACTTGGAAGGTCACATTGATAGATCTCTTGTGAAAGTTATCTTCCACCTGGTAACGTCGGGGAGATAAACGGGATGCATAAGCCAGAGAAACTTTATTAGCTGTTGTGACAGATTGCAGCGTTCATCCTAATGTCTACAGTACCGTATGTTTTGTCGTTAAAGTAAAAAAAAAAGGATGATTACTCCTGATGCTGAACGTGTACTTGCCTATTTTGCAGTAAATATATCCACGAGGGCATTCTTCAGTTACACACTAAAGGCTAACCTGATTTTTTTCATGAGTCATTAATTTGAATATTGTTCTTTATTCTATGAAAGACCAGCATAATCATTTGTACTTGCAGGACAAATAGGAGTATGTACGAAATGTCCACGAAATTTCCTTGCAAGGGCTTTTGTGTTCTCGTGGTTGTGCGGGAACTTTTTCGTTAAAGAGCTTTGTATCAGCTAGTAGGATTCAATCCCTTGTGCTTGCTACACTATGTACACTCTCGCATTTTTTTAATAATATCGCACGGCCGCTGACCTCAGGACCAGCCAACGTCTAATTTAGCGCCCCTACCAGATGATTCTTACTAATATACTCGAAGCCGTTCAGAATAAAGGCGCACAATTCACCTTATCATTGCACTCGCGATTTCAAAGCTTTTCATCTTTGAAAGCAGCGTTGAAAATGCCTCTGCTTGCTGTGCGCAGGAAATATTTCAGATTATCATTCTTCTACGCCCTGTATCATAGTAACACATAATTTGCCCGGTCGCATATTTTACCCCCAACTTATACTTCTAATCGCACCAGTCCTGCACAAAGTGAACGCTATCTTCGCCCGGACGGAAAAATACAAGAATTCGCCTTTCACTTTGTGAGTAAAAGAATGGAATGGCATACCTTCCCGAATTGCTACAATAACTGAGCCTTCTTTGTTAATTTAGCAATGATAACGGATTTGGAATCATTTAACTTTCACAAACTATTATGCTTTGTTCGTTGTTTAATCTTTTTTGTAATGTTTCCCCGCTTACTATATTTTACGAATTACTATACCAAAGCACTGTATTAACCTGCAATTATCGTTCTTAAGTGAGAATTGTGTTCTGTTTAATGTTCCCCGCTATGTAATGCCCCTAGTAGGCGCTTAGGGTACTTGAATAAGTAAATAAAATCAATAAACAAATATTATACGCGAGAATTAAGTAAAGAGATTCGCTTCATGATGTACAAGCGCAGAGAGCTCACTCGTATGCGAGCACCGTCTGCTACGCTCTTTGCTTAGGGAGGCATACGCAATATTAGGCTAATCTTTGCGATAACAAGTTCGGAGAGCCGGTGTGACGCTGATGGTCTTATCGCTGATCTCATTCCTTCTCGTCGATATAAAAAACAAACTACTGTAACCTCGGGTGGACGCTCGTGTGATATTTTTAAAAGATCTAAGGGTCCTTTGCGCATTAGCCTAATACTCGAAGGTCAAAGCCATCTTCTTTTTCTTTTTCATGCTTCCCCGCCAGCCTCCGAAAGCTTTCTGTACCTAACGTGATTTCGCACTGCCTCCAAGATCGGAGGCTTTGCAAGTTTTCTGCACCTCAAATGCTTTTGGACTGCCTCCGTGACCGGCCCACCTTTGACCAAGTGACCATGCCATGCAGTAACGTCAGCGTGTGATGTCACGTTAAGGGACATCATGATGATGTAACAAATTTTGGCTATCTGTGACGTCATCACGCGATGATTTTTTGCGTCATAGTGTGGACGTTGTCGACTCGAGACGCCGACGGTGTTTTTTCGAGTTTGATGAGGCAGCTAACACTTCCGCTTTAACGCGGACCTTGATGGGACGAGGGATCCGGGTAGACAAGTGTTGTCAAATGTCATTTTATGCTCTGTATCTGATGTCTGCGAAAATTTTGGGAAGTGGTGCGGGAGAAGGCAAGCATGAGCTCGGCCATTCCACTACTAGGCCTACGCTAGGAGTCGTGATTGGATGCTGGCTGTTGCAACATTTGTGGTTCGCGAAGACGCAGCATTACTGACGACATTCTAATAGAAGGAACCATGGCTGCGCAGGGTTGTTTCTTTTGTACCCAATGAAGACCGAGCGCTCATGCCGAGGCGTCGGATGTTTCCGAAGACTGCGCGCTCATTGCTCGTTATCTCCATATATCTTGAATCGTCGCTCGCCGCGTACAGCGTAGCACGTAGGACCGGACGCCGAATCACACTGAGTGTCTCGCGCTTTATAGCGATCGAAGGTCCCTCATGTTCAATTCCAAGAAAGTTTACTTCCCATTTTTGCTCCGGGGAAGCGACGGGAGCAAATTCAGGCGATTGTAACCAGTAAATCATCGCTTGATGTCCATTATTTCATGCTAGTGTAGTGTTCAATATGTTTACAGCGCATGTTTCATGCTAGTGAAGCAGTTTGCAAGTGAAACATTTTATGCGTTGAAATAGACGAAAGGGGGTGGGGGGTACGTCCTGTGATAAAACGTTGCCCCTCCCCTCCTCCCCCCCACCACGAATGGGAATCCCTGCGGACGCCCATGCTTACAGCCATTCTTTAAAGGACAGTTTTCTTGAACAGGCTTCTCGACTGACATGTGCTGGGTTCTCAGAACTCGTACTGATTTGATACCAGAAAAATTCTCCGTATCCTCACACTGGCAAGCCAAGCACCAGCAAACTGCGGCACGTGTTATACTAAGCGAGTAACGGTGCTTCCGTACTAACACAATATTTCGAACACTTTGAAGAGAATAGGCTATCAAGATGATGTCAAGGTTGCCTTTTATGCTCCAGAGTGACTTTTAGTGTGTTACACTCGCGTGAATGCTCAAACCACACAAAAGGCCATTTGCACAACAAACCAGAGGAGCAGCGCGTGGCTTGCTCAGTGGGTGCTGCTTATTTTATACCGATAATGGATGGATCTTGGAAAAACGGGCACATGCCTTAACGGAAGCTTAAAAGAGCATTTTTGACGCGAAAGCTCTACTAGGCAAGGTTGAAGAAAAGGCCTGCGTGCAGAGCGTCCACAACATCAGTGCCAGGGCAGCTTGTGTCGTATCCCACCGGAACAGAGTGACGTCAACTCTGGAAATGCAAACCTCTGACGATGGTGTGCCATAATCCTCTCTGAACTGTTGAAATTTCTTTGACGCCAGCCACTTCCTCCCCAATTGCATTGTAGAGGCAACAACCGCCGTCGTTTACAGCAGTACAACCGTCAAGTAAAGCTGGGGTCACTCTCTACCTTGCCCGCTGAAACTTGCACCGACAAATTAGTAGAGCGCGAACCTGCAGTAGAAGGGGCAGTCTCAAATATCAGAGAGTTTGATGATGTTTTTTTTTTGTCCCCTTTAGCGCCTGTACTCTCTGTTGTCTTTTCAAACGAACTCTACGCCGATAAGCAGACTCCGCTACCCCGAAATTTCATTGAAATAAGTAAATAACAAAAACTCCTTAATTAACATTTAAGATATTAACATGAGGGCAATTTTTTATATGGCAAAGTTGTAGGACGTGATAACCTATGGCATAACCAAAGTTTTAATCCCGTAAACCAAACGTACTGTCACATATTAATCTTCGAAATCTAAGGCTCCAATCCCGGCGATATAAAAACTAAGGGTGCCAGGCAGTTGTGTTACGTCAGACCGGCGGCCCGTGGCAAATTTTGAAAAAAAAGAAGTGTGTCGCAGCAGACTTTGGTGTTGTCGATAAAAAAACACCTCGTATATTTAAAACGGTTTCCCTGATATGGGTCAGTCGAAGTGAGCGCCTGTGTTTTGTACTCTCCTCTGTCCTTGTTCCATTCTCGCTGGGTAAACATGTGAAGGATTGGGAAGGCGACAAAGCGCTTCGCATTTTCAATGCACACAATAAAATAGTTGAGTGGGAAGAGATAGTTGAATGAGCAGAATGCCACCTATTACCTTTCGAAATATGTCGTCGAAGTGGTCCTTGAGAGCACTTTGATTTTTTTGTCCGGCAAAGCTGCCATCGTAATATGCGTGTACTTTCACTTCAATACCGTCGCCTATGGGCTTCTCTGGTGTGTGCCCTGAAAAATGATAATTTATACATGCTGGAGGTTCACGTCTCAAAACCACGATATAATAATTACGAGAGATGCCGTAGTGGAGGACTGCTGAAATTTGCACGTCATGGCGCTCTTGAATGTGCAACTTAATCTAAGCAAACATGCCTCTATAAAATCGCTTGCAACGAAATGCGGCCGTCGCGGTTGATATTCGATCCCGCGATGTATACTGTACTGAAAATGGGCTGTTCGGAAACATATGTGCGTTTCGATTGTTATAGCGAAAACTATTCCATCGAATATACCAGAACACGCAATAGGCTTACATGTCACCCTCGCCGATGGCTGTAACCATGGCCAGTCAGCCTCATGTACTCGTATCTGCGATATCTTATCGGAATTACATGAACTGTGAATGACATGATCTCCGTAAACGTGGTTGCGTGTTTTGTAGGACACTAGTTCTTATACATATTAGGAATCATTTCTCTGCGAATATCTGACAGTTTGCATGTTGGTGCTGCAAATTGGGGACGCCATGACTGGGAACTACTTCCTTGACATTGTGCAGAAGGGCATGAACGTATAGGACCCACTGCCCGGGGGGCACGTTTTTGAGTTGTTTCTTTGGTCAAATATTTCGAACGTATCGTCCGGTTTAAGGTGCTCTCGCAAAGGCTGGAAATCTATTATGGAGGTCAGTTCGCATCACAGATACGCGAGCACTAGCACCAGAACATTGCTCACTAGTGGTATTGAATTTATGAAAGTTAACCAGCCTATACATTATTTTTCTTCCAATCTCAGCATATGACTTTAGTACGCTATCAGATAAAATTAGTAAAATCTACATGAATCTTAGCGGGAAATTACGTGTTAGGCGTGTAGTTGCAAAACACAAAAACAGCGAAAAAACAGTCACGCGCAGCGCTGTGCGTGTCCGGCTTGATTTTGTTGTTCATGGCTGTCTCTCTAATTAAGGCTAACAAGGTGCCACATAAAGAAGCTCCAATTCAGGCAACCGTTCTCGTATAAAATACCAAACGCAAACCAACCTTTGGCCCCCATGGTGATCACATGAGTGCTTAGAATGCACAAACTGCAGAATACAAGACAGCGAAGGCTATACATCGTGACAAGCTGTTCAATATTATAAGCTGGTACACGCTCTACAAGACTTCTACAGAGCCGTGGCAATATATACCTATTTTCCAGCTACAGTGCAACGTCAAACGTGATTCATTTTCACAATATACACCCAAGAACAATAAGCCTGAAAAGACTGTACTGTTTTTGTTATAATCAAACTCAAAGAATTCTGGGAAGATAAACTGCTGATGCCAAGAACTGCATTCGAAACAATACTGCGAAGTGTGAACTTGTCTGACGAAATCTGATTTCCATGAGAACGACTTCTCATGCTGGTGCTGTCTGCTTCATGACGTCAGTTGCATAAACGCAGGCGCTGACTATGAAGTACAATTGACTAAAACGTGTTTTTACAAATGTTTCTATGCGAGGCAAACACTCAGGCCAGTCATTGGCTCAATTTGTATTACAAATAGCCAGTTACGTTTTCTGGAAATGAAGCAACATAGACGTTCGCCTGTTGTTTCAATAAAATTTGTGGTCAAGCTAACACAGATGTACGCGTCTCAAAACACTGCAGCTACATCAAAATAAATATTAATTAGCTGAGTATGGTGGGGAATAGCCCGTAGTCATGCTAAAACCATACCTTGGATAAGCGTGTAAGCGCATGAGACGGAGACAGAGAAGAGACTTAAACAGTATTTTATTAGGAAACAATCAACCACTTATATAGCAAAAACTCGTGACACATCACATGTGGACAAAATTTACGTCGAAGGATGCACTACATTGGTAGATGCATTGTCGCTATTTTAAGCGATTTGCATTTAGTTGAACTGGACAGAAACCTTCGTGGCCGTCTTCATGATTTAATCATCATAAAAATGTTCCGCTATGGGATTTTTTTTCTTGACCTCACTTCTGGCTGTTTTGAAACGCTAGCAACTACCGCCTTCACCTTTTTTGTCATGGCTTTTCACTCCTAGTTAACTCATGAGTTACGTTACCATAACGTAAGCTTACACTTTCTTCACATGGATCTTTTATTCTGCGACAGATGTCTATACTGCAAATTTGGGCCGCGTGCCAATAAACCTTTGCTCCTGTATGACTCAGAACACTCGAAGATGGTAGAGAGGATATTGCGAAGTTGTGCCTGGCCAATGCTTTGCGCAGGTCTTGTCATGAGCTCATGAGTCACAGTTCAACGAGAACGTACTTTACATCAGGAATGCAGGGTATCCTTCAAAGGTACTCGTTAGCGTTGCTGAAGGTCTCCTGAATACATGGTACCGGAAACAAGCACTTCGCCACCTACGAATAATAAACCAGCCGTTATTCTTTATATGCACAGTTTTTCTCATCGTCGCAAACGCATCGGTGAACGTGCAAATATTAAAGTTGTTTTTTGGGCGCCTGATAAACTGCGATCTTTGTGCAGATTGCCTAGAGTCTGTGCGTCCAAGGACAAGCATAACACAAGGACAAGCATAACAAGCATAAAACCACTTTCGTTGACTGTGCGAAAGGTACTGTTTACAATCTGGCTTTGAATTGTGGTAGCAATTATGTCGGTCAAAGTGGACGGTGGTCATTGAGCAAAGAAGTGCGGCGAGCGAAGTGGTACCGAGATTGCGAAGATGCCTGAACAAGCAGGTGGCCAGAACCTCTCAGAGACGGGACCGAGACACCGAGCAGCACGTCCTTATGCCGCGAATGCCGGACAGCGGCCGCTGAGCGCGAGCCGTGAGAGCACCCGTGTCCATCGTTTTTCTCTTCTACTATTCGCACGCTCGCTGCCATCACTTCCATAATACAAATGTCTTCGCTACGCAATGAATTTATGGATGTGTGACAACTGGGCGCGTAAAACATAGTGTACTGCACTGTCTTCTTGAGTAAGCAAGGACAATTGCTGATCATTATTTGAGATTTGCAATATGTTTCGGTAATTTCAGATGCCGTACAATAAAAATTGCATGATGTATATAGTTATGTGAAGCGTCGAATGCTAAGATTTTTGAGAAGCGCTCACTGAACCAGGAAACCATTGCTGTATTATAAATTTCACTACCACAGGTACTTCAAAACAACTTAATGAGGGAAAGAAGTGTAAATTTCAGGGATCGTTTTCTTTGTTTATCTTTTCGTTCACTTTTCTTTCTTCACATTTATATTACAATTACTACTAATAACATCTCCTATACTTTCCTTGGCGTCATTGCCTGTTAGTTCTCATTAAAACAACTTAATGTATTTTTCAACCATTGTTGTGGGTAATGAAGGCTGGGAGTTACTGACATGAGTATAAATTACATCTTTGACGTCAAAGCTGGTTGGTGTGGCTGATCGCTTTGAAAATACCTACTTCACTGAAGATAATCTATGAAATATAGAAATTATACACTAATGTATTAAAATACAGTAATCGAGTGCTTAATGCTGAATGATAAGATAAGAACCAGCCATTTATTTTTCCCTTGATGATGTCGACTTTACTTGGTTAGGTCAGATGTTAGCTTATGTATAGATGTGCTTTGTAATCACGGCAATTTCTCTTCTTTACTGCACCAGAATTTTAACAAACAACCATTATCTCCTCCTTGTGTTACTGCCTTACTGGTAGCTCCGCATGTTTTATGTTTTAGGCAATAGAATTCCTTTGGTACCATACGGCTTCGCGATGTAAAATAATGGGCTCTAGGTGTCGGTTTTAAACTACAGTTCAACCTCAATATAATTACGCTGGCTTATTCCGCAATTTACCTCATGGCGATGAAAAATTCATTAAATTTAAATACCACTTTTCATTTAAAGTACATTCAATAAAAGCTTCTATTTTGCACTAAAAATATCAAATCACAGTTTTAATAATATAGATGTGCAAGATACAGTTTCAATATCGTCAAAAAAAAAAGTGGCAGATCTTTTGTACCATGGGAATCGATGTGAAGCACCCTGAGAGAGTGTGACTGTGGTGAAATTTTTTGAGGCAAACGTCGCTAAATCACGCTAAAGACATGTACAAATTCAGTAGGCAGACACATATGATGAACTGTTGCATATGTTTCATATTATCAGTTGTTTACAGTTGCGTAACGATGTCAACAGCAACATAGGTATTACCAACACCAGAAGCGGTAAGTTGGTACGTAGCGCTTGTGCTTGCGACGATGGCACCCCTGGCTAGGGCTACGTAGGCCAACTTCAGTGAATGGGGCTTAAGTGTACAACTGACGTGAACTCCACGTGACGCCTCTATCATAGGAGCGCATATGTATTGTTTGTAAAATTACATAGCCAGCACAGAATGCACAGTTGAAGTTTAACCAACATTACGCCTGCATAGGTTATTTTTCCCAAGCAGTTTCGAGACCTGGCCTGGCACTGTGGTAGAATACTTGATTCCCATGCAGAATGCTTGCGTTCGATTGCTGCATGGACCATGATATTTATTCTTTGCATTCGTTGGGTCAACGCTGCCGATGGAAGTTTTTGTCAATGCTCTCGCACTTAAAATACCAATGTCTGTTCCCGCCGTTCCTGGGTAGATATAAACTGTCAATTACTTGCGGCGCATAACCGCATACCGCTGCCCGTGGTATACGGCCATGTGCCACACGCGTCTGAAGGAAAGGGTGTGACGGCGTACGTGACGGAATTTTTACGTTATTCATGTCATGACCAGCCAGACATATTCGTTAAACTGTGTTACCTTTCCATGCTAATTTTGATCTACCCTAAGGTAAGGAGGCGATCAAGAGAGCACCCAGATGTAGTCAGCTAGATAGATAGACGGATAGATAGATACGTAGATAAAAAAAATTACACCATCTCCCGCTAAAGGGAACCATGTGTAGATGTGAAGCAGCGGGCGTTAACGCTTACACTGGCGGCGGCGTTGACGCTGGCGCTCATCGCGGCGTTGCGCAGGAGAGAAACTTGGGAAGGCGCAAAGCACGCAGTGATGGAGAGGTGTTTCCTGCTGGAACATGCCAATCTCTGCTAATGGGCAATGAGACAGAAGACTCCGACTGCATACAGAGACCCGCAGTCCGCTTTTAGTTAACGCACACGCTGCGAATTTTTATTGTTCAACAACGCACAGGAGAAATCTCCCACCGGCACCACCTTGCAGGTCAAGATCCACTGCCATATATACGGGATGACCAGTGAACGGTTGTGCAGCGCGAGCAGTCGGTTTTTTCAACCAAGAAACTCGCTAGCAGACGCTGCCTGCGTCTGCGTTGCGAGGCGAGAGAGGGGGGGGGGAGCGTAGGAGAGGAGGGAGAGGGGCGGGGGGGACGCACATGCGCAGTGGGAGTGTGGACGCCGCGGGCAGGGATGCCTAGAGGGGAGAGGGGGGGGAATGTAGAGGAGAGAGAGGGGGGGACGCGCATGCGCAGTGGGAGTGTGGACGCCACGGGCAGGGATGCCTAGAGGAGAGAGGGGGGAGCGTAGGAGGGGAGAGAGGAGGGGAGGTGCATGGGCAGTGAGGGTGTGGTTGCCGCGGGTAGGGATGCCTAGAGGAGAGAGAGGGGGAGAGGAGGTTTTTTATTTTTATTTTTTTGAAAGGGTTTGCGCATGCGCAGTAAGGGGTGGGCACGCGGCACACCACCACCAACGGATTAAGCTTCGCCATAAGATGCTTCACATCTAAAAGTCAGTTTCGCCACTAGGGCGAAGCAATGAATGCGATAGCAAGAAATTAGTTTGTCACACGAAGAACGACAAGCAGCTCGATACTTGCAACGCGCCGCCACAGCGCAAACGAGGACGCTCGAAAAGGACGCATAGGTATACACAGGACAAGCGTGAACTAACAACTGTCGCAGTTGTTACGTATTTGTACTTGAGCGACGTGCTGCGACTGTCCACAATGCAGAAGCCGACACTGTTGTTGCTGTTGCCTCTGACATGGCTCATACCCACTCATAGGGATTGGCCAAGGATTGATTATATGATTATATGACTTTTCGACGCTGTTTGATGCTTCTTTTTCTTTTAAACTGCAGCACGTGGAATGACCCCCTCTGCGTCTCCTGCCACGCGGTGGCGTCTGACGCGTGCCCGGTGTTCTTTTGTTTCATTCTACATCATGAATGGTACATAAGGGAGCCACGTTTTCGTGCGCATCTGAAGGGCAGTTTTCAATTTGAAAGAAACTGTAAAAGCGTTGCGTGATAGAAAACACGCTCAAGCTGTTCCGAGGTCTGCGTACCGCGAGCGGCATATGGTGCATATAGATAGCTCGCCGTTATATCGCTGGCACGAGCATGGCGTGTGGCTTTGTTGGCTAGCAGGCTGCGGAGCGAGGGGTCGCTTGTTCGCACCCCCCGTTAGGTGGTCTGGAACGAAGGCGTCGACAGACGGCGAAAATCAGCCGATGGTGTCCATATAATTGCTATCGCAATAAAAGCTCAAAGGGTCTGCAGTTCGCTAAGAAATGCTTCGTATATGAAAAAATCAGTTTTCTTGAACCTGAGATTGGGCGACCGCGGCTTGGTGCTAGGCTGGCGAACAAATTCTTTTCAGAGCGGCAGAACGCCGCGCGCAGACCAGTCTGTAATGCGGGTCCAAGGCGCTATGATAATATTGGATAGGCATTCACAGACATCACCTGGAATTCAAACATACTGGTGCGCAAGCTTAGTATTTTTAATGCGATCGGGCTTCACCTACTAAATACTGTTACCACCACCTGTCGCAGGCTCCGCCGCAAAGGTTTGGACTCCGCGATTGTTTTAGCCTGTTAGGTTAAGATTCTGTGCTACACGTGCAACTCAGTTTATTCTGGAGCTAACGCTGGAAAGTCCGATAGGGAATCTGTAAAAGGCTACACATTTCATATAAAAGCAACGTAGTGGATGCCCGATGTCCGGAAAATCATTCAAGAAAGAGTGTTGCTTGTACTTTGAGTCTTTCTTTTACAGGGTACAAGTTCTCGCAGTGAAGCGCTGCGTATTAATTGTTTGCGTCCTCGTCGCTACGCCATCACAACTTCGTGACATTTTGACAACTAGCCCCAGCGGATGTGTCTCACTCGCCTCGGGCTTCCTCTGAGGCACCACTGCAGTGTCGTTAAGATAAAATCACGGATAACACGCTTCATTCTATTGAGGATGAAAATACATGGTGTTGTATGCACATCAAGTTATGACAAGTGAAATACTACATTATATTGGCCATTTTATAAATTTATTCGGAACTTTAACTGTGCGTGCAATAAATTTTGAACAATACAGTTGTTCTATGCATCTACGGCTCATGAGATAATCGGACAGATGTTAAACAATTGCTGGATTTCTTGACGAACTACGTGTGCGATTGAAGCCACTTCACATTGAGCGGACGGGAACATTCCACGTCGTTTGTCTCGTGCCACGGCGCTTATGGGCTCGAGGTAGACTAAGCCAAGTGGCGGTAACAGTATTAGCGGGTGAAGCCCGATCACATCAACAGAAATAAGCGCGCATGTCTATGTAATGGTGGTAAATTTTACGGTCATTTAGTGCTACAAGGACATCAGAATGCTAAATGACAATAATTTATGCAGATTTCCGCGTGCATTTGTAGCAACGGTATCAATCGTTTATTTTAAAATTATGCCTTTGTGGGGACCAGGAGGCTTCTATATTTTTCAGCATGCCAACTTGGACAAGCTAGCAGTTTGCGCAAAGAATCTACTGGACTAGGGGGCCAATCCTTACTTCTCTGGTTCCTTGAGGTGTGCTTCACCGTCCCCATCTCTGCATTTTCTGAAAGAAACATTATTTACATAAGATTAGCAACACCGCGGCATG
>JALIZH010032643.1:0-23375 GCA_030522465.1 Rhipicephalus appendiculatus
GTATATATAAAAAAGGCTTAGCAGAGCGATGAATTGGGCTAGTTGGTGGTGGTTCATAGTTTCTTTGATGCGCTGCAGATGACGAGACGAGGACGCTAGGACGATACAGGGACACAGGACAGGTGGTGCACAAACTTACAACTGGTTTATTCACATCTTGCGAAGTGTCAAATATAGGTTAACAATCAGATAGGATGGATGGGGAATGGCGAAAAGGGGTGAAAAGAAGTAGAGATAAGTCACGCATATGACGTATGCCATCTTGAGCACAGACAAATTTTCGCAGGTCAGCGCACGTCACTTTCTAGAAATTTAATTTCCGCTTGTGTTAAATGTAACGAGGGTGAGCTGACGCATTGCTCTTTTGCAGCTAAGATGAAAAGGGCTTCTTTTATCTCCCTAGTGTCTTTGTCACCACCACGTGCTAGCAACGTGGTGTCGCGTGCTAGCAACGTGGTGTCGCGGAATGTATAAAAAAGGCATAAAGAAAAATAAATCAATAGAAAAAAATTCCAAACCACCTGACCGGGTGGTTCGAACCAGCGACCCCTAGCTCCACAGCCTGCTGCGCTAGCCAACAAAGCCACACGCCATGCTCGTGCCAGGGATATAACGGCGAGCTATTCATATGCACCATTTGCCGCTCGCGGTACGCGGATCTCGGAACAGCTTGAGCGTGTTTTCTATCATGCAACGCTTTTACAGTTTCAACACATGTAACAGCGCGCGAAACTGGAAGGGACAATAGAGACAGAATGTAAAGAGCGCTGACTTCCAACTGTTTATTATGCCGCCGATACCAGGTATAAATACATGCGAAATGCCAGCGGATAAGGGAAAGAAACAAAATCACAGAAAAAATATTCATCTTAAGAAATGCACTGGGTGATACAGACAAGTCTTAATCACGAAGCTTCTAAAAACCTTAGCTCATCCTTGGTCAATGCAAGCGATGGCATGCTGACGCACCCTCTCCCGCACGAGCAATCTCGACCGCCTCAACTATTTCCCTGATGCACTGGTCTTTGTGGCGATAAACAACGCAACTTTTTTTGAACTCAGGCTTGCAAAGCTCAGTACACCGACGCGTAGACTTATCACCGCAGTTACCGCAGTGTAAACTAAGGTGTCCCTGGTTGCCGTCTATTACATTCTTGTTGTGCTCTTTTAGCCTCGTGTTCACACATCTGCCCGTCTGCCCAATGTATTCGCGTCCGCAAGACAGCGGCACGCGATACACAACGCCCTCGTCACAAGACACAAACCGATTTCGGTGTTGAATACTGCACGATTTTCCTTCTTTGCTTTTGCATGGGTTCGTTTTCTTACTTAGTTTCGCGCGCTGTTACATGTGTTGAAATGAACCAACTAGCCCAGCAAGCAACCATCCTTTTACAGTTTCTTTTAAATTGAAAACTGCCCTTGAGATGCGCACGAAAAAAGTGGCTCCCTTCTGTACCACTCATGATGCAGAAGGAAAAAAAAGAACACCGGGCACACTTGGCGTCAGACGCCACCGAGTGGCAGGAGACGCAGAGGGGTCATTCCACGTGCCGCAGTTTAAAAGAAAAAGAATTATCAAACAGCGTCGAAAAGTCATATAATTATATAATCAATCCTTAGCCAATCACCGTGACTGGCTGTGAGCCATGTCAGAGGCAACAACAACAGCGTCGTCTTCTGCATTGTGGACACTCGCAGCGCGTTGCTCAAATACAAACACTTAACTGCGAAAGTTGTTACTTCACGCTTGTCCTGTGCATACCGATGCGTCCTTTTCGAGCGTCCTTCTTGGTGCTGCGGCGGCGCGTTGCAAGTATCGAGCTGCTTGTCGTTCTTCGTGTGACAAACCAATTTCTTGCTATCGCATTTATTGCTTCGCCCTCGTGGCGAAACTGTGACTTTTTTTGGGCGCCTACCTCTCTGAAACCGAGCGCCTACCCACCTGAAAAAGCGGTGGGGTCTGGCGGCACTGTGAATCGAACCAGTGTCGTCGGCTTTGAAGGCGGACGCTCTTCGCACTTGACCATCGCTCTAGTTTGGCGTCTGCACTGACTCACTATGCAACGTAGCATGCGTGTCCGATTCTCGCATTCGCAACGCCTTTCTTTCTCAGCGTGGCCCACCCTTTCTGTGTTTTCTGTATCCATGAGATTGTGTGCAAGGTACTGTATTAATGAGGAATAAACTTATGCGGTAATAGACGCTCGCTCTTGACAAAAAAAATTTCGTATCGTGTTGCTTCACTTCTTTCTTGCGCAGGTGTAGAAAGGAGCACATGCAAGAGAAAGGAAATAACAATGCATCGTTTTGGGCGAGTTGGTCCATGGATAGAGGAATCTTGAAAAGCGCAAATGACGAAGACGAAATGCTCACAACAGGACTGGCGCTTTACTTGGAACTGACTTTTATTTGAAACAAACATCATGATATACCCGTGCATCAAGTTTGAAGAATGAACCACGCAATCTCTTATGGTGTGTACGAGCTTGATGCCCGGGCATATCATCATGCTCGTATTACATAAACGCCAGTTGCAGTAAAGCGCTAGTCCTGTTGTGTGTTTTTCGTCTTCGTCGTTTGTGCTTTTCAAGCTTTCTCTACGAAAGGTGATCATTTCTTAGAGTCATTACACGTGCTCATTCCCAGCGTACATTATACAGTGAACTCTCAATTGAGTGAACTTCAAGGGACCCAAGGAAATAGTTCAGTTAACTGAATGTTGACTAAACTGAATATTCACTTGAATACGGAACAGCACTGGGTACAGCAGAAATCAAGCCAAACGTGTGAAATGCAATTTATTTTGAAAATAATTCTGCAATTTTCATTTTTACTGTTATCCTTAAAGCGCAAGAATAGACGAGGCTGTACAGGGAGCCTACGCTCCTGTGCACTGCCTCTGGAACAGATTGCTGCTGTGACACAAAGTCTCGGAACTTTCGACTATCTCCTACAGCCTCGGCTAGAGATACATGATTTGAACCTGCGTCAGCCATTACAACTTCTTCGTCGCACTCTTCTTTCGGTTACGGATGAACACTGGAAACAATTTCCAAATCTGACCACTCTGCGCAGGTACTGAAGCGCACGTGGCTCGTTTTTGTCTCCCGCCCGGCCGCTTGGCCTCGGCGGTGCTGCATGCACAAGCCATGTTGCACCTCCGCCGATGTATGGGAGATTTGAGGGTGGCACGTATCTTCTACGCCAGTGCTGAAGAGCGCGAAACTTAAATGAATTGATCACGAAAATGAGCCCGAGTCCACAGACCAAGTTCGTTCAACTCAAATATTCACTATTGAGAAGTTCGTTTAATTGAAAGAGATTTGCATGGAATGCATAGGTAGACCGCCGGGCCTATTTGAAAAGTTCGCTATATATATATATATATATATATATATATATATATATATATATATATATATATATATATATATATATATATATATATATATATTGTAATGATGAAAAAGTGGTTCTCGGGCAGGGGCGCATACCCGGCTAGAGAAAGAGGAAGGGATGAAGAACAGCCAGCCCAGGAACGGGTGCTGTCTCTCTGTCTGATTCCTCACAGTGGCGCAGTCGTGGAAAAGCTTTGGCGAACCCCAGCTGCCAGCTTGAGGTAACACGCTTTCCAGAGGAACGCTGTCAGGCTTCCTCGTTGATGGAACCCGCAAGTCGGCCACCGCCGCAAGTATCCATGCCACCACCAGCGGACGGCGTCCAGGCCTCCACGATGGTCCCGGAGAACTACTTGACCGGCGGCGTGCTACTTCGTGCCAACAATGCGCACGGGCTCCGTCTTTCTACAAACGCGGTTCACGCTTCCCAAGGCGTGGATTGCGCAACAAGGACTCTACCATCATCTGAGCCGCCAAGGGACGCCGTCCAAGCTTCCTTGGCCGTAGATCTTCCCTCTATGAGTGCTACGACCACCGCATACTGCACGCACGTGATTTCTTGCTCATCAGCCGCCTCACCCGGCAGTGGCGCAGAGCTCTTGGGTGATCTCATGCAAGTGTCACAACAGCTCGACCGCTTGGCGTCGTTGAGCTTCGGGATCCGGCCGGCCGCCGCACCATACACTGCTCTTTCGGAAGTACCGGATTGCCGAGGCTTCAAGGATGATGCTGATATTTGGGTGGCGACTATCAATGCGCTCGGCTCTCGGCATGCCTGGCCTGACAATTATAAATGGCAGGTGTCCATCCACCGCCTTCGTGGTGGTGCCGAGGCGTGGCATAAATATGAGGGCATGAAGCAACGGACCTGGCTGGAATGGAGTGCGAGGCTCATCGCTGTTTTCGGCCGAATCCACCATGACACATGCGCGCTCAACCAGATGGGTACCGAGGATGAAGCTAAGGATGGACCCCTCCTCGAGGCTGCTCCTAAACACTGCAGTTCATCGACAGGCAGTTTGGAATCCATCCCTCGCACGAATACCGGACTCGGCTGGTTCTCACAGCCAGTCCCCAGAAATGACCTCCCGCCGAGTTTCGGTGACTGGATCGACGACGTGGCACCATCACACGCACGAAATCGAGCCGCCCAATACCCAACGCGGCCGCTTCCTACGGTACAAGTCCGCATCGACAGAATCGGCGAGCTTACGGCTGTTGTACAAACTGGAGCTCCACGTACTGCGCTACATCGACGCCATGCCCGGTCGCCCTCCAGCCTTGGTCCGAGGCACCCTTGAGCGGCCTCAGCGGGGGGCGCGTTACCTGTCGCTGCGCTGAATCCAAATACAAACCGAAGCCGGGAGCAAGTTCCTTGCCACCGTTCCCGTCCTCGAGGACTTGCACGCGGACATGGTTTTGGGAGCTGACTACATCTCGTCTGGTGAAGTTCAGCTCACCATAGATGGTGGCGGAGTAAAGCTCCGCTGCTTGACACCGAGCATTTTCTCAGCTCCGAATTTCCCATTTGGAAGACCGCAGTCACAGATCACAGATGTCCAGCAACGAGAGCATCCTCAGTGAACAGCCGGAGAGACATCTGCTTACTTCGCGGCAGTCATTGGCCAAGTGCGCGAGTGCTTTGCTCAATAAATGCATGGCTGTCGACGACGCATTTATGGAAGATATGCCTGTTTTGTCGGGATCTGCCCACCGCGTCTTGACCGTAGCTAGATATGCACCGCAAGCAGATGAAGCCAGCACCAGCCCTTCCGGCCTCCCGGCGTGCGGCTCTGCAGGCGATGACGGGCAGTTCATTATGACTTCCAGCTTTCCACATGAGTGCCGTGCGGATCACCACGAGGCAGTTTGCGTCAACGGGGAATCCGACGCTGATCGGCCTGACGGCGAACAGCTCGCACGAAGTAGCGAGATGACGCCATCGTACAACGCTGGCGTCTGCAGCGAGGTGTGCAGCCGTGGTGGTGTTGACCTGTATGGACACCGTGGTATAAAACCACCAGAGAGCATCTTGCTTCCTCACGGCCGCGGAACAGGAGAGTGCGTTGATGGCAGCGCAGAGGTTGCTGCATCAAACCATGAAGGCCAAGTAGCGAAGCATGTCCGACCTCGCAAGCGTACATCGTTAGGCAAGAATTTGGCTGATTTCCTGGTAGGCATGCAACGACCGACACGACATAGTCAGTGGCATCCACCAGAGCCATCATTGCCAAACGTTCAAAGCAAGACACACCTACCGGAACGACATAGTCAGTGGCGTCCACCAGAGCCATCATCGCCCGACTTACATAGCAAGACACACCGTGGCCGTGACCGGCCTCTGCGAAACAGCCTATGCCGCCCGCCAGAGGCATTCGTTCTATCTATGATGGTTCATGGCCCAGGTCTTGTGAATGTTTCCACCTTGGACGAGACGACCACCGCCAGGTAAGGGCCAGCCTTGGCAGGACTGCATTCACGCAGCGTGGCCGAGTGTAATGATGAAAAAGCGGTGCTCGGGTGCGGGCGCATACCAGGCTACAGAAAGAGAAAGGGATGAAGAACAGCCGGCCGAGGAACAGGTGCTGTCTCTCAGATTCCTCACAATATATATATATATATATATATATATATATATATATATATATATATATATATATATATATATATTGCCACGCGCTTAATCTGCCAGCGAGAAAGAGGCAGACGAAGACGCAGTAGTCCTCGCGCCAGTGCCTTTGTTTTTGGCTGTGCTGTGCCGACTCCTCTTGAGACTTGCAACGTCTGATAAACGTCGCCTTCGTTTTGAACGTGACATTTTATTGGTGGAGGTGCTGGGTAATCTCACCTATGCAACAGACCCCTTCCAGCAGCAGGGACACGAGCCAGAACCCGGAGCTTACGCCAGTACACCGCGCTAGCCGGAGAATTCGGGGACTGGCCCCCGAGTTTGTGCTTCGCAACACGACTGTAACGTCGACAGGTATGGAGGATTCTACATCTGCCACCCCTGCTGCTGCAGCTGCCGCTGCACCCGCTCAATACACGCTGCAGAAACCACGCGTGCCGAGTCCCTTCCGTGGTGGCCTTCTTGAAGATGTGGAAGACTGGCTGGCCGAGTTCGAGCACGTAGCGGATTTCAACGGGTGGGAGGAAGAAGCGAAGCTCAGGAATGTTTACTTCAGTCTTTTGGATGGTGCTCGTACGTGGTTCCAGAACCGCAAGGGCCTCCTGACGTCGTGGCGCGAGTTCTGCCGCAGGCTTCTTGACACGTACTCCAGCCCTGATCGTCGAGAGCGAGCTGAATGGGCCCTCCAGTCCCGTACTCAGATGCCTAATGAAGGTGTGGCAATGTACGTGGAGGACATGGTCCATCTGTTCAATCGAGCCGATCCGAACATGCCGGAAGCCAAGAAGCTGCGACACTTGATGCGAGGTGTGAAGGAGCAGCTCTTTGGTGGACTCATTCGCAGTCCGCCTAAGACGGTTACGGAGTTCCTCACTGAAGCCGTCGCCATGGAAAAGGCGCTGCAGCAGCGGAACCAGTACGATCGGCAAGTGAATGCTAGCTATACCATTGGGCTAGGATTATTCCCGACTGACGTGGAAACGCTTCGCGAACTTATACGTTCGGTTGTCCGCGACGAGCTCCAACAGCTGCACCTGGCGCAGCAGCAGCCTACCACTAACAACATCGCCAGCATCATACGCGACGAAATCCAGCATGCGCTCGGTGCACCTCGTCGCGAGACACCTGTTCAAGTCGCCGCACCACTTCAGGCGTTCACACCTTCACGTGAACCTCGTCGTGTGACCTATGCCGACGCTTTGAGACGCACCATCCCATCGTCGGTGACACCACCCCCGGTGAGCAGCTTCCAGCACGCCAGTTATGCCGACCCATTTGGACATATTGCCACGCGCTATTCTTATTTTCACTTTTGTTGTATTCGGTTTTCGCCCACAAAGACCGTCAGCAAAGCTCAGCTCAAACCGCGCCTTATTGTTCTGGAACCTTCGCGATTATTGTAGATCGTTTTGTTAAGATTGCGCGCAAGACGCGACCACTCGAGATTATTCCAGAGCTTGCGCGATGACCAGTGATAAGGCTAGAATGTTCGACGCATGATGCATAAAAGCCGGCGCGCTCCAACGATGTTCAGTTTGATCGACGGCCGACGCTCTGTTCGCCGCTATCAGTGCCAGCGTGTATTGCTGTAATCTTACTTTCCGTTTACCGGCCACAAGTTCGGCCTAATAAACAGTTTCATCTTAAACACGTCGCCTGCTGCCTTCGTCGACGTCACACGCACGTGACATCTGGTGGAGGTGCTTCCTGGTCCATGTACCGAACGCCCCCTTCTAGCCGTGAGCCAAGCCCACAACGCCAAGGGGACACCGACGTCAACACTGAGCAGCGAGTCAGCCGCAGGCAGCAAGGTCTCCCACCAGAATACGGACCCCTACCCGACAAGATCCTGGCCCCAGCGTCGAAGACAACAAGCACGATGACGGCCGCAGTGCCTCCCGCGGCAATCGTGATGCAGCCACCCAGAGAGCCGCCGACGTTTCACGGATCTCAAAGTGAAGACCCCGAAACCTGGTTTGAGACATTCGAAAGGGTCTCCACATTCAACAATTGGGATGCCGACGACAAGCTGCGCCACGTGTACTTTTACTTGGACGACGCAGCTAGGACCTGGTTCGAGAATCGGGAGTCCACTCTTCGAACCTGGGACACCTTTCGCGGCACTTTTTTGGAAACGTTCACGAGTGTCGTCCGAAAGGAAAGGGCTGCAACCTTGCTGGAGACACGGGTGCAACTTCCTAACGAAGGCGTCACCATTTTCGCGGAGGAAATGACCCGACTCTTCCGCCACGCTGACCCAACCATGTCCGAAGAAAAGAAGGTTCGCTTCTTGATGCGTGGGGTTAAGCAAGACCTGTTTGCCGGCCTTGTACGCAACCCACCAAAGACAGTCACAGAATTTGTCTCGGAGGCTACGACGATCGAGAAGGCGCTGGAGATGCGTACTAGCCAGTACAACCGCCGCATTCCCTTGACGACCTACGGGGAGGTTCAAGCACTGCATCCCGACGACCTGCGCGACACCATCCGAGCAATCGTTCGGGAGGAGCTGCGCAAATTGTTGCCAACTTCGCAGCCTCAGGAGCAGCCGATCGCCGACGTCGTGCGCCAGGAAATCCGGCAAGTTCTGGGCGCACCTGAACCGGTGCAGCGCGAGCCACAAGCGATGAGCTACGCTGCTGCAGCGCGGCGTAACGCGCCCCCGTCGCGCCCACGTGAAGACTTCGCACCGCCGCAGTTCCGCCGCCAGACACCGCCCCCCACCACCACCGGCTCCATACCGGCCACCTGCCAGCCAGCGCTACCTTCCGAGGAAAACCGATGTTTGGCCATCGCCGACATGCTGGCCATGTACGTCGACGTCGAACACAAGACGTGGGACGCCATCCTTCCGTACGTGACCTTCGCATACAACACGGCCGTGCAGGAGACGACACAGATGGCGCCATACAAGTTGGTCTACGGTAGGAACCCGGCGACGACGCTCGACGCCATGCTGCCCAACGTCGCCGACGAAGAAAACCTCGACGTCACCGTCTACCTTCAGCGCGCTGAAGAAGCCCGACAACTCGCCCGCCTGCGCATCAAGAATGAGCAGACGACCGACAGCCGCCGTTACAATCTTCGACGACGCTTCGTGGAATACCAGGCCGGCGACCGCGTTTGGGTGTGGACACCGATACGCCGACGTGGACTTAGTGAAAAACTCCTTCGGCGATACTTCGGGCCGTACAAGGTGCTTCGACGTCTCGGTGCTCTGGACTAGGAGGTCGTCCCGGACGGCATAACGAACTCTCAACGGCGCCGTGCGCGACCTGAAGTCGTCCATGTCGTGCGCCTCAAGCCGTATTACGCGCGTTAGCAAACCTGAGGACTGCGCTTATTGCTTATTGTACTTTCTTTCTTTATTGTTGTGATTTATTATTGCATGCATTTTCCCCCGTGTTCTGTTTTAAGCATCGGGACGATGCCTTTTCAGAGGGGGGCATTGCCACGCGCTATTCTTATTTTCACTTTTGTTGTATTCGGTTTTCGCCCACAAAGACCGTCAGCAAAGCTCAGCTCAAACCGCGCCTTATTGTTCTGGAACCTTCGCGATTATTGTAGATCGTTTTGTTAAGATTGCGCGCAAGACGCGACCACTCGAGATTATTCCAGAGCTTGCGCGATGACCAGTGATAAGGCTAGAATGTTCGACGCATGATGCATAAAAGCCGGCGCGCTCCAACGATGTTCAGTTTGATCGACGGCCGACGCTCTGTTCGCCGCTATCAGTGCCAGCGTGTATTGCTGTGATCTTACTTTCCGTTTACCGGCCACAAGTTCGGCCTAATAAACAGTTTCATCTTAAACACGTCGCCTGCTGCCTTCGTCGACGTCACACCCACGTGACAATATCTCACCTGCACCAGTGCCGCTACCCCCAGCAGCCCCGTATGCCACACTTCAGTCGGCACAGGCGGTCCCTTATTTTGAAGACACTCGGCCCGTCGCGCGTAAGTCCGACATTTGGCGCATGCCCGACCGACGACCGCTTTGCTACCACTGTGGTGAGGCGGGTCACGTGTACCGAGAGTGCCAATACCGCCGACTTGGGCTTCAGGGGTTTCCCGCCAATTCGCCCCGTCCTCGGTTCGGACAGCGACCACCCGAAATTGAAGATTTTATCGCTCGGCAGCACATACCACCACCCAGGCGACAGTCCCGTTCACCATCACCACGGTCAACATCGTATTCGGGACACAGGAGTCGGACGTCGCAAGAACGATCTCCGAGCCCTCGCCTGGAAAACTGACGTCAGCGACCTTCCGAGGCGAGGCCGCTGATTCTCGACGTGAAGACCTCGACCTCCAATCGACGCGACTTCGAACCGACGGAAATCCGACGACGCATGTATCCCAGCCAGGCGACTTTTCAATGGACATACCTGTGCTTATCGACGGTCGAACTGTAACTGCTTTAGTAGATACTGGCGCTGATTACTCGATTATTAGCGGAAAATTGGCCAGTCTACTGAAAAAAGTTATCATGCCTTGGACAGGGTCGCACGTACGCACAGCTGGAGGACATCTTGTCAAGCCGCTTGGTGTGTGCACTGCCAGGCTGCAAATCCGAGGTTCCACGTTTCTGGTCAGCTCCCTCGTGCTACGCGAATGCTCTCGCGATTTAATTCTCGGAATAGACTTTCTTCGAGAATACGGGGCCATAATCGACCTACGCAGACGCTGCATTTCCTTTTCTACAATCAAAGCTACATCAACGGACACCTGCCGCCGTACAGCCGCCCTCCGTGTTTCCGACGACAGCGTCACAATACCCCCTCGTGCAAGTATCGTGGTTCAGGTGACATCTGAGGGAACAAGTGACGGCGAAACACTAGCAGAGTGCAATGTCTCCCTGTTGCTAGCGCTTGGAATTTCTGTGGCACGAGGCATAGTTGACATTAGGAACGGCCAAGCCGAAGTCATGATCACGAATTTTACAAATGAGCATCGTCACCTTTTTTCGTGGCACCGCCGTCGCCTACGCTGAAGCCATGGAGGACGTAATAGAGTGCTTTGTGTGTGACGACAGTAGCCGCGATGGAAAAGCCGTACCAGATGTTGACATCAACAATGCGCTATCGGAAGCGAACCAGAAGGCCTTGCGAGAGCTGCTACTTGAATTCGGAGCGTGCTTTGCTCAATCGTCTAAAGTGAGTCAGACGCCAATCACGCAGCACAGGATCATCACATACGACGACGCAAGACCTATCCACCAACAGCCATACCGTGTCTCGCAGAAAGAACGCGAAGCAATTAAGGAGCAAGTGAAGGAAATGTTCGACGATGGCGTTATCCAGCCTTCGAACAGTCCGTGGTCATCACCGGTCGTCCTGGTGAAGAAGAAGGATGGCACGCTTCGCTTCTGCGTCGGTTACAGAAAGCTGAGCAACGTCACAAAAAAAGACGTTTATCCGCTGCCCCGTATTGATGACTCTCTTGACCGGCTACGGCGAGCGAAATATTTTTCATCCCTTGATTTGAAGAGTGGTTATTGGCAAATCGAGGTTGATGAGCGCGACCGTGAGAAAACAGCCTTTGTCACGCCGGATGGCCTTTACGAATTCCGAGTGCTCCCGTTTGGTCTCTGCTCTGCGCCTGCAACATTCCAACGCATGATGGACACTGTGTTAGCCGACTTAAAGTGGCAAAGTTGCCTTGTCTACTTAGATGACGTGGTCGTGTTTTCAGCCAGCTTCTCCGAACATCTGAAGCGACTACGACAGGTACTCGAGGCAATCCGATCGGCGAACCTTACGTTAAAGCCTCAGAAATGCCACTTTGGTTATGAAGAACTGAAGTTCCTTGGGCATGTTGTGAGCGCGGAAGGTGTCCGTCCCGACCCCGAGAAAACCGCCGCTGTAGCAGCCTTCCCAACTCCTGCCGATAAGAAAAGTGTGCGGCGGTTCCTCGGACTATGCGCATACTATCGGCGCTTTATAGGCAATTTTTCGAAAATTGCCGAGCCACTTACTCGACTCACTAGAGACGACACGCCGTTCGTTTGGAGCTCTGAACAAGAAACGGCATTCACCGAGCTACGGCACCGCCTGTCATCACCACCTAATCTTGGGCACTTCGACGAGGAAGCCGGAACTGAAGTTCATACCGACGCCAGTAACGTCGGTCTGGGTGCGGTACTCGTACAACGGCAGGAGGGGGTTGAAAGGGTTATCGCTTACGCAAGTCGCACCCTATCACGCCCGGAGTCCAACTACAGTACCACGGAGAAGGAGTGCCTTGCCGTCGTATGGGCACTTGCTAAGTTTCGACCATACCTCTACGGCCGCCCATTCAAGGTAGTGACCGATCATCACTCGCTGTGCTGGCTGGCGAACCTAAGAGACCCTTCAGGACGACTAGCACGGTGGAGCTTACGTTTGCAGGAGTATGACGTCACCATCGTGTATAAGTCAGGCCGTGCGCACGAAGATGCAGACACGTTGTCCCGCGCGCCAGTTGAACCTGCCGCTGAAAACCTTGAAGACGACTGCCCTTTCCTTGGAACCGTAAGCACAACAGACTTAGCTACACGGCAGCGAGCAGATGCTGAATTGCGACCTATAATCGAACATCTAGAGGGCCGCAACGTATCTTTGCCCCCCGCGTATAACTCGCGGATTGTCATCCTTCTGTTTGCGACAGGGCGTGCTGTACAAGAAGAACGCTGCTGCCAGCGAGAAAACTTATCTTTTGGTCGTCCCAGCAGAGCTTCGTGACGAAATTCTATTTGCCTGCCACGATGAACCTCCATCTGGCCATCTGGGCATCACTCGAACGCTTGCTAGGGTACGCAAGTCATACTACTGGCCGAAACTTGCCACTTGCGTTAAACAATACGTTCAAGCCTGCCGCGAATGCCAGCGCCGAAAGTCTCCATCTGTCAAGCCTACGGGATTACTCAACCCTATCGAGCCACCCAGAACAGCCTTCGACCAGGTCGGCATGGACCTCCTAGGCCCGTTTCCCTTGTCATCTTCGGGAAACAAGTGGATAATCGTCGCTACAGATTATTTAACCCGCTACGCTGAAACGAAGGCTCTTCCCAAAGGCACAGCTTCTGAAGTTGCTCAGTCTTTCATTGAGAGCATTGTACTACGCCACGGCGCCCCATCCTGTGTCATCACAGACCGAGGAACGGCGTTTACGGCAAGGCTTCTTGAACATGTTTTTCAGCTAAGCTACACCACGCATCGCAAAACAACAGCCTATCACCCACAGACTAATGGATTGACCGAAAGGCTGAACAAAACGATGACTGACATGCTATCTATGTACATAGACGTACAGCACAAGACGTGGGATGAGGTACTGCCTTATGTAACATTCGCGTACAATACCGCTACGCAAGAGACCACACGCTTCACGCCGTTTCGTCTTCTATACGGTCGTGATGTCCAAACGATGTTGGATGCAATGCTCCCATGCGACATTGACAAGATCGACAATCTTGACGACGATGCCGAGCGCTTTGTGCAAAGAGCCGAGGAAGCACGTCAACTGGCCCGCGTGAACATCCAGAAACAACAGTGCATCGACACACACACAGCGCTACAACCTCCGCCACAGACAAGTCGACTACCAACCGGGTGACCAGGTGTTAGTTTGGACCCCCGTGCGACGCAAAGGCCTTTCTGAAAAACTTTTCAGTCGGTATTTCGGCCCTTACAAAGTGCTACGACGAGTGAGCGACGTAAACTACGAAGTCCTTCCGGACGGAAGCCAACCACCACGACGCCGACAGCCACGACCCGAGATTGTGCACGTGGTGCGGTTAAAACCGTACCACACACTGTGACATTCATGGTTTACGGGACATTAGGTCTTTGTTTGTTTACTGTAAGCGGTTCGTTTAGCATCGAGACGATGCTCCTTCGGGAGGAGGAGCAATGCCACGCGCTTAATCTGCCAGCGAGAAAGAGGCAGACGAAGACGCAGTAGTCCTCGCGCCAGTGCCTTTGTTTTTGGCTGTGCTGTGCCGACTCCTCTTGAGACTTGCAACGTCTGATAAACGTCGCCTTCGTTTTGAACGTGACAATATATATATATATATATATATATATTGTTATGACAAAGAAAGACACCGATGTTAGGGCGCGCGGGCAGCTGGGGCGAAACAGAGGAAGACGAGGTACAAGATAAAGAAGAGCTGGCCCAGCGTACAGGCGTTGTCTCTGTGTCTGATTCCTCACAATGGCGCAGCCTACAACGAAAACCGAACCTTGAAGCCTAAGCCTCGTGTCTTCGCCGGTCGTCGGCGTTGCGCATCTCTTCATCGAAGGAACGCCGTCCACGCTTCCTCGGTGATGGAGCCAGCAACGCGACCGGTGCTGCAGCTACCCATCATACCACCCGCGGACGGCGTCCATGCCTCCTCGGTGGTCCCAGGGTACCACTTGACAGGCGCCATGCGACCACCGTCCTCTGAGTGTGCGCACGCCTCCCGTGGCGTACATCCCGTGCCCGCAACTTTTCCAACATGTGAGCCTCCAAGGGACGCTGTTCAGGCTTCCTTGGACGTGCGTGTCGCCGCCGTGAGTACTGATACCACGACATACTCCCCGGACGCGTACGCTACCACGGCATACTGCTCTGACAAGCAACCCGCAACCGCAAGCGCAACCACCGCATCATGCGGAACCTCGGACAGCGCCGCGCAGCTGCGGCATACCATCGCGCGACTCCGCGGCACGGTGAACGCTTTGAGAGCATTGAGCTCTGCCCAGTTGCCTGACTTCATGCCGGCATTGAGTGCCGCCAACGCCACGCTGGATGTAGCCGCCTCGCACGACCTGGAGGCCACCTCACACCAGCAACGCAGAGAGCTCAGGGGTGCCCTCATGCAGCTCTCACACCAGCTGGGCTGCTTCGCGTTGGCGCTCTCTGGATTTTCGTCGGCCGTCCCACCATCGTCTGCATGCAAACTACCAAAGTTCCGCGGCTTCCAGGACGACGCCGACAACTGGGTGGCGACCATCAACGCTCTTGGAGCTCGCGAGGCATGGACAGACCAAAAGAAATGGTGTGTGGCCGTCGACCGCCTTCGTAATGCTGCCGCGGCGTGGCACAGGTATGAAGGCGTTCGGCAGCAGTCCTGGGCAGAATGGAGCACCAAGCTCATCGCTGCTTTTGGACGAACTGAGTACGACCGCAATACCACCGGCCATTTCAGCCTCGCCGCTACCGAGGGTGGAGCAATGGAGGGGCACCACCTCGAGGCTGCCGCTGCACTGTGCAGCTTATCGACGAAAGGCTTACTACCCTGCACTCATACAAACATTGTACCCAAGCAGTGCTGCGAAACTGCGCCGGTGTCCGACACAGGACCACCACCACAAGCCGAGACCACATTTCCCCCACAGGAGTTCGTAACGCGTGTCCCAAGCTCATCTTCGCCTGGTGACGTGGACGCGCCGGCTCCCCTCGTATTCGGCACGCTGCCTCTCCAGACGCCGGACGAATCCAAGCCTACGTTTACCGGAGACACCCATCTGGAAGATTCCAGGACACGCCTGTGTGCGATGGTGAGAGCAGCCGTTGAGAAAGGAAAAGAACCACAGTACGTGGCTGCAGACCATCAACAGTTGGACGGGGTGGAGTACCATGGGTCCAACACGCAGGAGTTCTGGGAGAAGGTTTGCCGGGACGAGCGGAAGAAAGCTCGTCCGTCCCTATTCCCCCCTGCCTGCGGACGGAATATTAATCATGAAGAAATCTGCGCTGGACTTCACAGACATGGCACCAGAACAGTCATCTAAACCACTTCCAGAGCCGTCGGGCGTCAATGAAATCGAAGAGAGCGAGCGCCCCATTGATAAGGTTCATGACGAATGTCCTGACCTTCTTGCCGGCGTGGACAATCATGCGGAAGTAACCGAAAAGAAGCACCGAGAGACCTTGCCAGCCACGGCGCCTCCTCGGATGCTGTTCCGGCATCCTTCCCCGGACATGCCGCATTCACCACTACCTCTGCGACAAAGCCAAAGCCGGCCGCCAGAAGCATGCCTTGCAGCGCATACGACATTGCAGCGTGGCCGAGATCGACCACTGCGAGGTAGCCAGGGTCGCCCACCAGACCCATCTACCGCAGATCGACCAGCCCAGTCGCAGGGTGGCCAGGACCGACCGCTGCGATGCAGCCAAAGCCGCCCACCAGAGACACTGTCGGCAGCTCCGCGCGCTCTGCAGTCATGGCCGAGTGTTATGACAAAGAAAGACACCGATGTTAGGGCGCGCGGGCAGCTGGGGCGAAACAGAGGAAGACGAGGTACAACATAAAGAACAGCTGGCCCAGCGTACGGGCGTTGTCTCTGTGTCTGATTCCTCACAGTATATATATATATATATATGTGTGTGTGTGTGTGTTGTTAAGACGTTTATTGGCGGCCACTCGGCGACAATGCACGACAGCGACAGTCAAGGCGGCGACCGACTCTGAGCACGAGCTGCTCTTTTTCTTCGAAGAGGGCGACCCAGTAGAAGGCGCTGGAAAGGACGACCCACTAGTTCCAAAGCTTCGCTACAATTACCCCGGGTACGAAAAGGAAGCCGCCTGGCGACCTAACAGCTGGTCGCCAGCTGAGTGGGTCATGGTCGACCTTGAGGCGCTCCACGTGACAATGTCACGCCCTCGACGGCGCATGTCTGAAGATGGTTCGATGGGTTCGATCAGGTAGTTTACAGGGGAAGTGCGTTCGACGACACGGCAGGGGCCTTCGTATTTGGGCAGTAGTTTTTAAGAGAGGCCAGTTGCAGTGGTAGGGATCGAGAGCCATACGAGCCCTTCAGGGAGGAACGTGGGCGCAGAAGTGCTGGTGTCAGCGCGAATGCTCTTCTGCTGCTCTTGATCATGTGTAGTAAAGGTCTTTTCAAGCTCTCGACACTCATCAGCAAGCCTGGCTGTGTCAGAAATATTCACACGCTCAGATGGATCCGGCTTGTATGGAAGTATCGTGTCGATGGTGTGTGACGGGTGCCTTCCATATAATAAGAAGAAAGGTGAAAAACCAGTAGTACTCTGAGGGGCGGTGTTATAGGCGTAAGTGACGAACGGCACAATGGCATCCCAATTTGTGGGATCGGCGGCGACGTACATGGAGAGCATGTCACTGAGCGTACGGTTGAAGCGTTCGGTGAGGTCATTCGTCTACGGGTGGTAAGCAGCAGTTTTGCAGTGAACAACGTTGCACTCTTTGAGAATGGCTTCGACGAATTCGGACAGGAAAACACGGCTTCGATCACTGAGCAGTTCCTGGGGTGGACCGTGACGCAGCATGAATCGGTGGAGCAGGAAGGAGGGCACATCGCGCGCCGTAGCCGCGTGGAGGGCGGCGGTTTCGGCGTATCGCGTGAGGTGGTCTACAGCGACGATGGCCCAGCGGTTACCAGCCGACGTTAGCGCAAGTGGCCCATACAAATCGATACCAACGCGCCCAAACGGTCGGTCAGGGCAAGGTAGAGGTTGCAGATCTGCCGGTGACAGGTGCGTTGAAGTTTTGCGGCGCTGACAATCTATGCAGGAGCGAACGAATTTCTGCACGTAGCGGTACATTCCTCGCCAAAAGTACCGTTGGCGAAAGCGGTGGTAAGTCTTCGATACCCCGGTGTGCGCACATTGCGTATCAGAGGGGAACGAGTCGCATATATCAGAGCGCAGACTGCGGGGTATGACTAGTAGCCACTGGCGGCCGTCACTGTTGTAATTGCGTCGGTGGAGGAGGTCGTCGCGAACAGCGAAATGGTGGGCTTGACGACGCAACGCGCGAGTGGATGGTGTTGCCGATGGATCAGTCAGCAAGTCTATCAGTAAGGCAATCCATTGATCCTTGCGCTGTTCGGTAGCGATGGTATGCAGGTCGCTGGAAGAAACGGCAAGGTGAGACGCTGAGCTGTGTACATAGTCGTCAGGCAAGGGAGAGCGCGACAGGGCGTCGGGGCCAGCATGCTGGCGTCCGTTGCCGTACAGCACGCGGATGTCGTAGTCTTGCAGGCGAAGTGCCCAACGGGCGAGACGGCCTGAGGGATCATTCAATGACGACAACCAGCACAGTGCGTGATGGTCGGTGACGACATCAAATGGCGACCATACAAATAAGGTCGGAACTTCGTAAGGACCCAGATGATTGCCAGGCATTCTTTCTCCGTGACGGTGTAATTGGTCTCGGCTTTTGTAAGCGTACGGCTTGCATACGCCACGACATATTTCGGGAAGCCTGGTTTGCGCTGCGCAAGGACAGCGCCGAAGCCAACACCACTGGCGTCCGTATGTACCTATGTAGGGGCCGTAGGGTCGTAGTGGCGTAGTATGGGAGGCGACGTCAACAAACGACGGAGCGTTGCGAAAGCGTCATCGCACTTTGACGACCACGAATGGAGAGGCCCGTTACTTCTGAGGAGCTTCGTCAGCGGCGATATGATAGTCGCGAAGTTTTGAATGAAGCGCCGAAAGTAGGAACACAGTCCTACGAAGCTGCGCAGTTCCTTGACGGACGTCGGCTTGGGGAACTCGGTCACGGCCCGAAGCTTGGCTGGATCGGGGAGAATTCCGTCCTTGGACACGACGTAGCCGAGTATTGTCAGCTGCCGTGCTGCAAATCGGCACTTCTTTAGGTTGAGTTGCAGACCGGCGTCACTCAAGCGCGTCAAAACATGCCGCAGGCGTTGATGCTTGGAGAAGTCCGGAGCGAAAACGACGACGTCGTCGAAGTAGCACAGGCACGTGTGCCATTTCAGGTTGCGCAGAACGGTATCCATCATGCGCTCAAAGGTGGCGGGCGCATTGCACAGCCCAAACGGCATGACTACAGTGACCTAGAATAGAGGGAGTGTCCAAAGGGCCGGCTCCCGCGTGGGCCTTTTGCGGTGAACTGCCGCGCCGCGCCACTGCTGCGCCGGACCCGTGGGCTTTCCGAGCTCGGTAAGCGCGCGGAAAGCGAGGGGCGTCTCTACGCGCTGTAGTTTTTTGCGCTGGGTTTCCACACGGGGCACTTGAAGTCTACTTAACTTTAATAATGCGGTGCGGAATGGAGCTCGCCCACCTTTAAACGTTGTGTTAGTGCGAGGGCAACAACAGAATGCAAGAAATCATGTGTCGAGCGGCATCAGGGTGGCCTAGTTCCAGTGATAGAAAATTAGAGAACGTTGGGGCGTGCTTAAATAAACAGGCACAAGGAAAGAACGAAAATAAACTCTTTCGCACGGGTAATCGGGAAATAGCATCACGCATCCAAGAATTAAGAGTAATAAAAAAAGTAAATTACACGCGCAGTCAGCTGAATTACTTACGCGCACTGACCGCTTCACTCGACAATTTGTTCGCCTCGACTAGAACACTATTATCAACAGAGAACATCAGGAAGACGTTAGGGAAACAAAAGAGTAGAGACGGCCATACGACCTCAATACTGTTGGCTTGTTTTCGCTTCTGAGGTACCGTACGAGGCTCACCGAGCGCGAAGCTTGAGGTGAATTCCAAATTTTGAAAGGAAAGCAATGCCAGGTAAACCTACATTATTCCACAAGTTTGTGCATAGAAGGCGTATTATAGAAAATGCTGCACCAATATCCAGATGTCATCAAATTAAAGTTACAAATACCCCCATCCTTGCTGTACTACTTTGAATAGCTAATTGAACAAAAAGATACGGTAAAAAGTTTACAAATGTGAACGTACAATATTTCAACCACTTTAGAAAATCGTTTATACATAGATACGTTCATATTGTGCATATATATACAGGGTGTTTCAAGAAATGTGTCCACTATTTTTAAAAAATCAGCAAAATGCGGTATTTGCTCGCCGTCTTCAAATATGCTTTTTCTGTAGTGGCAGGCATCTTAACATGGTTGAAGACATGATTTGGGACAGTAATTAAGAAAGTTAAATTAATTAACTTTTTAATTAGCGGAGTTAGGTGGTTAAATCCAATGGGAGGATTAAAGTCCTTCATGCGAAGAACCCATTTCAGCTTTGAGATTTCGAAAAAGTGGCCTCTAATAATTATTGTGGCTTAATGAAATTCAGGCAAGTTCAACGGCGAAACCGAAACCCAAGCACCGATGAACGCGACAAGCAGACGACTGGAATGACGTCTCTGTTCAAGACAACGGTTACAGAGGTGCAGTTCTTCCCCGTTCGTTAACGTATGTGCGCCATCCGTGCTACTACTGCAGGCGCAGCCCACACACTCACACCAAGAAGTCGGTTGATGGTTGATATATTGACGTTCACTCATTGTGGACGTCTCAGACGAATGTGGCAGTGGCGCTCTTCCACGTTTCGGTTTCGGTTTCGCCGCTGAATTCGAGAGAACTTCATTACTTCGCAATTATTCCTAGAGGCCGCTTTTTCGAAATCTGAAAGCTGAAATGACTTCTTCGCGTGAAGGACTTTAATTCTCCCTTTGGACTTGACCGCCTAACTCCGCTAATTAAAAAGTTAATTAATTTAACTTTCTTAATTACTGTCCCAAATTATATCTTCAACCATCTTAAGATGCCTGCCGCTACAGAAAAAGCAATTGTGAAGACAGCGAGCAAATACCGCATTTTCCTGGTTTCTTAAAAATGGTGGACACATTTCTTGAAACACCCTGCATATATACAGGGTGTTTTTTTTTAAGCAATACAGATTTTTCCTTTAAAAACTATAATAGTTAGGCACTTGTCGCCTTCGCAGCCAATTTCTAGGCCGAGGCGGAAAGATTTTACCACTAATTAGATCACTCAAAAATTGCTAATTAACAAAAATAATTTAATTAATTTTTTAATTATCAATTTTAGGGCAATTGTTTATATGGGGAAGTTGTTCTACGTCACAGTTTATGGCGAGCCCAATTTCTAAAAATTGAAAATATCGCGTGTAGTTTGAGAGATCCATCGTCGAATTTCCAGACCGCGCTGCGGTAGATACCGAAACTGAAGCACCGGGCGCGCCGGTGCGTCGAAACCAAGGAGGTTTAAAAAAAACTTCTGGAGTGGAGGTCCCCTATACGCGCCCACGCGAGTGGGTGAAGCCTGGGAAACCGGTTGGCGGCCATCTTGCTCCAGGCAAGAGAGAGCGCAGCTTGAGCGCGGGCAGCGTAGTTGTGAGCTTCCGCGAGGGCGTTTCAGCATGAGAACGGGGCGGTTAGTGTAATTAACTTGGCCAAATTTTTCATTTGGTCCTGCAAGATTTAAGAAGGCAGTTCGTTACGCCATAATACATGGCTGAAGCATGCCTGATGACGCGTAGAATTCGCTTGAAGCATTCTCGAAATGAAGCACCTGGTGGAGCCAATAAGTGGTACATAAAATTTTATTCATTCACGGCTTTTACACAATGTGAAGGGGAAAAAGAAGTATGTACATGAAGCACATACGTTTAGGTTTATACGTGAATAGAAAGATCTACATATCTCGCAAAATATATCCACACATCTCCACGAAGTGAATCATGACAAGTGGGCGAAGCTCTGGGCATCGTATCGGTGAGTAACCGTACGTTATCCGAGCCTTGCCCCATATAATGTAAATTGAGTGACATAAAGTGTATATAGAAATGCAAATTTATTTCGTCTTCTAGTCGTCTTAGGCAATTAAAGGAGGATTTAGAAAATTGCTGGAGTGGAGGATATGCCTCGAAAGAGAATACAAGAACCCGCCATCTTACGGGTGGCAAGATACTATGCGTAATTTGTTGGGATATATAGTGCTCGAAGTGTGCCTTTGAGTTACAGGTTTCCTTGAGAAGCCTCAACATCTAGGCACATTTTAAGAGATGGACTCATCAATACTTTTCTCGATAGGTTATTTTCGCCGGGAACAGCGATCTCTTACCGTTATAATTAGCCTTTCTGTACGTTGAAGTCTATTGTAAAACCTCCTTTTTTTGTCTCTCACATATGTTTAGACTATAGCAACGGTTCTATACCCTGACCAGAACGGAAGACAAGGTTAGGTCCTAAGGAGCTTCGCCCGTAAAACTTCGAAATGCACCATAAAGCAGACAACAACGAAAGTAACCGTATGAAACACGCGCCCTTAAATTTTAAAGACAGTGTTTAGTAATGCCCAATGGTTAAGATACGCATCCCCACACGTACAGGCACGTGCATACCATGATCTCAGCCATAGCACAGAATTAATTACATGAACTTTTGACCCGTACGGAACTTTAAGCAACAACGAAAAGCAACGGCAGCGTGTGAAAAGGATACAGTAATGATTACGCCTTAATTAAATTACGCCGTGTCCACATAATCTTGGCTACGCAGGTACAGAAAGTTCTTACACATACGATATGTGACTAGTAAAAACAAAACAAGACAGATCAACTAGAGGAATTGTTTTTATGGTTTTGGTGATCATATTTCGAGTTATATGAAGAGTAGGTTAACTTCTGACAATCAAGTGACACGCGCGCTATTCTAAATAGTGAAAAGGCGGAAGGAATTTAAATCAATACGAAAGAAATGAGAAACTTCCTCCACGCATGCGGAACTTCATGAGCTGTTTAGCGTGGCGACGATAATACAAACATTCAAACATTTCTTGTGGCACTCACTAGCCTCTGCAGATATGAGGGAAACGCCAGAAAAACGGTGGGAATGCTGCCCTTTCGAAGCCTTGTAGTTTGGCCCGTCCTATCAAAGCAATCAAATTCACATTGCTCCGAGCAAAGTACGTCCGTATCGTCCAGCCGTCTCGACGAACAGCGCGCTAGTATGCTTCACGCAGCGTCTTGTCTTTACGGAAACTTTGACACGTGGAAAAACTTGTTTCAACCTATAAACCTATATTCGCCAGCTTAAAAGAAGGTAGCTGATTATAACTTTCAGTTGCAAACGCGTTTGTCGAGTGAGACAGTGCGCTGCAGGAGACGAGAAATTAAAAGACTTTTTCCATTATACTTCCACATGAAAAGTGACTGTGACTGTTGCTTCGCACGATTCATGCGGCCGAAGGCAGCACAGGAGATCACTATCGCGTTCAGAAGCGTTTGACGTTGGTCTAAATAGCCACTACAAACGCTTGTCACCGGAGGAGTGGAGAAATTCGCCATGTGTAGAACTTCCGCCGGGTCCAAGCGACCACCCGCACGTTTTCTGCCTGGAGCAATATGGCGGTCGTCGGCGTCAGCGGCGGCGCGCCGCTTCCACTCCAGAAGTTTTTTTTAACCTCCTTGGTCGAAACTGACGCGCCCGGTGCGTCAGTTTCGACGCACCGGGAGCGCCACGTGCTGCGTCAAGCCGGAATTCGACGATCGATCTCTCAAACTACACGCGATATTTTCGATTTTTAAAAATTGGGCTCACTTAAGCTGTGACGTAGAACAACTTCGCCATATAAACAATTGCCCTAAAA